>JACEEZ010023232.1:140297-156235 GCA_016584305.1 Chionoecetes opilio
ACTCAGTACCTCAGTACTTATCTGTTACAAGTATTTCAAATACCACAAGACATTCAAATCAACGTAATCTGTCCTCACGCTGGTACGTATTTTTACATTCCCCTTTTGGCGGCAGATTGCCGCGATTGCCGCCAACAGCGCCATCTATCGTCTGCTAGTGTTGACGCAGCATTTACCACCAGGCTGTCACACGTATCTTAAGCTCTTTTCAGTCCTGGAAATTATCACCCATGGCGAATTCATCAAAACTATTTACTAATACTATCGCATACAAGCTAAAAGTTATACGATACCCCAAAGAAAATGGAAACAGACTAACAGAAAGACCCTTTTGGATCACTGCTGGGAGAGGCGGTCCGCCCAACAGTGGCCGTGCGGTGATGTAACAAAGGGCATTACCTCCCCTGTAAACGCGGTACACTCACGCTTACTAATCTCTTTTTGAGGGCTGGGAAAGTGATTGATGGAGTTCATCTGTCAGACTATGTCCTCCAGATGTTGGACTCTGGATCTATTCTTCGTTACATTGAAAAATGTAAGGAAATAGGGAATATAGATCCATATAACATACCGCGCACAAATGGTAGGACATCACGACTCTGCTTGGTGGCGATCTTCCAGGCTTATTACACCAGTGATATATACCACTACCTTGTGAGCTTGAAAGTATATTTAGTCACTCTACCCATGTCTACAATTATTAAAGACTTGTCAATTCGCACTGCAGTTTAATACACAGCTTAAGCACTGCAAACGTAGTAATAATAATGAGCTGTAGCTACTAATGTGTGCGTGAGAGGAACGGTGACTGTGGTGTGCGGGAGCGGAGGCCGTCGGAGAGAGCCTCCCTCTATCGCTTACACAATCAGTGAGTACTGAGGGTGGCGTGCTTGCTTATACCCCGATTGATGATGATATTTATTTAGTTAACGCTAATTTATGCATGGTGCTAATTCATTTATCAGAAAAAGAAATATATCAATGGAAAGCTAATCCAATTTTGCTTCTACTAATGCAGCCCATTAACTCTTATAAAATCCTGCCTGCGCCACCACAGGCGAGGGCTAACAATTACAGCCCTCGAGTACAGGGCCTACCATCCCACCCTGGAGGTCACTTCCAAATAGCGCTATAGGCAAAAAAAAAAAAAAAAAAAAAAACGTGTACGAATCAGCGCGAAACTCGTGGAGATAATGCGCGAAAGTCGGGATGATGTATTATTAATGTATGTACTTGTGCATGGATAAGTAACTTGCAAATGATATGTAGCTGTGGGGCTTTAGATGAGCTGTGATAAGTTGCGGAGTGGTATGCACTATGCAAGGCTTTTGAGGTAGGGATGAGACAGGCTGGGTTTTTTCATGTTATGTATACAACACGCAGTGAGTTAGGCAAAATTCTAGAGTCCTTTCCCGCCCTTATTAGAGTGTTTTTTCCTCCAGACCTTCACAGACCCCTTCAGATACCTCTAAAATGTAATTATAAAGTGGGGGAGAGATTCTTCACCCCCTCCCCTCCTTAACGACCCCCCTGGACCCCTCAAAAATATAATATGTTTAATATTACTAAATCTAACCTCACTATAACCTAACCTAACCTCATCTCACTAATAACCTCATAGCGAGACCCCCCCCCCCCAAAAAAAAAAAAATTGCTAACCAAACCTACCCTTGTAAAATTATAGTTATATTTTACTAACCTAACTAACCTTACTAACTTGCATTACCCCTACTACCGTAAGATGACCAGTAATCCTCCTTCAAGTGATGTAGTAGGTATTCACTGTGTTTGTGAATATATAAGTTGTAGTTTATAAGGAAAAAGTGGATAGACAGGGATAAGTGGCCCGTGACACTAGGCAAGTGATTACTTCTGGGATCGGTATTCCTTAAAGGGAGCTTAAATGAACCTGCAATGACATGTACAGCTAGACAGATAGACGAACTCATAGAGGAACAGGTAGAAATGTATGGTTAGTAAAGGTTGTAGTGGTGACGAAGTGGTGAGTAGAGTGACGAAGGGTGTATGTTTTGCTTATGTGGGGAAAGAAAGCCATACATTTCTACCTGTTCCTCTATGAGTTCGTCTATCTGTCTAGCTTTACATGTCATTGCAGGTTCATTTAAGCTCCCTATAAGGAATGCCGATCCCAAAAGTAATCACTTACCTAGTGTCACGGGCCACTTTTCCCTGTCTATCCACTTTTTCCTTATAAACTACAACTTACATATTCACAAACACAGTGAATACCTACTATATCACTTGAAGGAGGATTACTGGTCATCTTGCGGTAGTAGGGGTAATGCAAGTAGGTGTAGTAGTAGGTAGTACATAGTAGCGGCCGCTTCACAGCTGTTTTGCTCTGTTGTCTGTACACTGTTGAAGTCACAACATGGCGCCAGTCGTTTTAGAGCATATAAATTTTCCTGTACTTAAATTGGCTGTATCATCAAAAATACTGTTCACATAGAAAAATCAACATCACTGCCCAACTATATGAGGCTCGAAGATATCAAATCTATCGTTACCTCAAGTAGAGTAAATGGGTCCATTGCACTGATTGTGTATATAAAATTCTTATTCACCCAATCCTATGTACTTTGTTTAATTAATTTAATCTGATAATTCACAATTTAAAAATATGGTGCTCTTACTACCGTAGATAACAGTGAAGTCGCCAGTTTCTACGTTTCTTTGTTATTTACAGCGTGTGGTGGCGTTAATACTTACATTTGTACATCCATGATTTCAGGAAAGTTAGAAGGGTCTATCTGGAAAGTCTGTGTCATTTTGTGTCTTCATCTGTGTCATATTAGGGCTATAAATGAACAAAGTACAAAAAATAAAACTGAGTGGCGACCTCACTATACCTACTACAGTAAAGTCCCAGCTAGTATTTTAAACCCAACAGTTGAGTCGCCACTCTGGGGAATTCAGGGAAATTAGAGGTTAAGTAAAACAAGTCTCTATATATATTAGCTGCGGAAGATGCTTGGATATATAAAAATTCCTCTGCCAACGTGAAAATAAGTTCTATTCAAGTTTGAAAGATCTGGCAAGTCTGTGTCCTGCCGCCCGAAAAGCTACTTGTTTACTGTCTGTCATCGCGCGAAGAAAAATGTGAGAAGCAAAATGCGCAACAGTTATATTTGCAGCTACAAAGCATAAAACAATGCTGAAACAGGGTAGATTACACAGCCATGATATACACTACTGTGTAACATCTTCAGTGGCACATAAAAATCAGTAGTGATGCTATAATTTGTAATATTTGGCGCCTGGCGACTTCACTGTGGGTGGCGACTTCACTGTTATCTACGGTAGTACAACAGATGTAATTATGTGCCTCACAGTGGAATACAATGTTTGCAAGACTTGATGAGAATAAATGGATATTGAAATCATCACTAAATACTATTGTTTCAGAGATCAGCTATTCATCGTTGGGTCTGTGAGGGTACTAGTGGGGCAGGGGCTATTGGTTCCTCCCGGCATGGTGGTGTGACCAGCATGGATCATCATGACATGACTGGGGATGGCATACGAGATCTCATTGTGGGAAGGGATGATGGATCGTTAGAAGTTTACTCCTACGAGGATGGAGATGAGGCAGAGCCTACCATGAGGTTCTCCATGGTAAGTAAAAGAGATACACGCAGTTTAGTTATTTGTCACTTGCATTTCACAGTGGCATTTTTATCATTGAATGATTGCAGATACAGAAAGGTTATAGTTGAGGATACAGATATAACCATATGTTACTGGGGTATGTAGCGATTATTGGTTTGCTGGCAGAGCAAATTTTTTTACAATAATTGTTGATAAATGGGACCATTTGTGATGAGAAAAAGCAAGAAGTAAATGTTAACAAAAGGTTTTTAAGACAAAAAATGAAAGTGCTTAATTTTACAGGTATTTTTTTAATGTCTACACGTGTGCAGAGTTAGAATTTTGTGCCAGAAGCAGTGTAAGATAAAAATGAATGAACCGTTAACTGAAAGTCATGAATTTCAATATTGGATTCCATCTTGACCAGGTATGGAAGCATAGAAAGAGAGACCGTAATTAAAGGAAGGGAAGAAACATGATAGAACTATGGAATATTGAGATCCATGATGAGGGGAATGATAGTGAGCATGGATGTAAAGAACAAAGTACTCAGGGAGAGCAAAGTAGTTAAGACACTAGCATATGCAAGGGAAATCTGGATGTTGAGCAAAAGTCAAAGGTGTATGACTCAAGAAGTGGTGTCACATAATCACTTCTCGCTCCAGAGAAGTATGCATCGTGCGACATGTTTAGAAGCTTGCTGTATATACATTTTATCAAGTTCTGTAATATTTGCCCAAGATCATGATGCAATAATTTTAGTTCTCTGTGGATGGATGAGAGAGCTTTCGCCATATATATTACGTTACTACCACTCAGTAGCAGTGTATCAGAAAACGAACAGAAATTTTTGAAAAGATTATGAGGGAAAAGTAAAGTCAAGAAGAATGGAAGGAAAGTTTTAATTACCACTTTTTAAAGGAAAAGGAGATGCACTGTTACGTAGTGGGTAGAAAGCTTTGATAACTTCCTTTATCAGCTCCTGATATAGCTCGATATAAAAGAATTTTCCATAAAATTGAGAACGTTTCTGGTAAATCCTGTTTCTGCAGATGTCTGTATGGCCCCCCAAGTCTACTCAACCGCGTGGGTTAGTGGCTGTTAGCGGAACAGCTCCAAATATTGCTACATGTAACAAAATTTTCTGCTATATCAACCATTGGAAAATGGAATAACTGAACTTTTATTTTTCTGCTAAATCAAGCTCCCGGTAAATCGAGTTCCGTTATATCGAGCTTCTATTGTGGTTGGAAGCGTATCATCAACCGCCTAACCTCATAAAATATTATGGGAAAATTTAAAGTTAAACAGAAAGATGAGGATGACTGACACTAAGGAAGGCGATATAGTATTCCCTGCTATATGATTACCCACTTCATGAAATCTCTTCATACGATCGATGTTCTTATGTGACCTCTGATGTTTTTATCGATGCTTTCACTGGGCTGTTTCTGAAATGCACAGTCGAGTACTTCTCACACAACACCATGTCTTACTGTTACAAATATTTATTAATTGCTGACATTGATATCCCTGCCAGAAACTCAATCTACTAAGAACATAAGAAAGAAAAAAAAATAAGGAAGCTAAAGAGGCCGCGAGACCTACATGAGGTAGTTCGGGTACTGAACAATACCTACATCCCACCTTTCATCCCAGTCATGAAATTATCTAGCCTCCTTTTAAAGTCCCTAATGACTCCGCACTAACTACTGTCTACTGAGTCTATCCAAAATTTACCACCCCCTCCCATATTTGTGAACCAGTTTTTTCCCTATTTCTTTAAATTACGCTTTTCAGCTGAATCCGTTATTCTTGTTCTACCTGGATACTAGCCATAAGAACTTTCCTACCTCTCCTTTATATATCCCTTTATCCACTTAAAAACTCTCTATCAGATAGCCCTTATCTACACCCCTTGAAGTGAGTGTAATTTTAATAGCTCAATCTCTTCTATAAACTAAAGTACGATCCCATGTATCATTTCGGGTCATCCGTCTCTGCACGATTCCAACAAGGCTATATTCATCATTAATACGGAGACCAAAACTGAAGCCGCGCATAGTCTATGTGAGGTCTGACTAGAGCCAAGTAAAGTTTTAGAATAACCTCAGCACTATACTTTTAACACTCCTGGTAATGAATTCCTAACACCCTATTAGCGGATTTCTAGCCTCAATACATTATTTCCTAGGGACTGAGGTTCTGGCTCACCTCACTCCCAGGTCTTTTCTCACCTGATCTTTTCAGCAATACCGTCATATTGGTGTATCTATACTAGGATTTTTTATACCAACATTAATTCGCTACACTGATTCAATATTTACTTACATCTGCCACTGACTACCCATCCATTTCCATTTATCTAAATTCCCTGCAATATGTTTACATCAGACTGTGATCTAAAAATCCTACCTACTTTCGTATCATCAGCAACTTGCTGATAAACTGCAACACTATCCAAGTCGTTTGATGTAAATCAAAAATAGTAATGGACCCAAAACAGACCCTTGTGAAACACCACTGTTACTCCTCCATTCAGATTTCGAACCATAAATTTAAACTTTTGTTGCCTATCACTTAGCCAAGATCTAATCCAACGAAGGACCTTTCCATCTATGTCATGTTGCCTAACCTTATTTAAGAGTCGTGTGGTACTTGTCAAATGCCTTACTAAAGGCCAGGTATATAATATCATAATTATTCATCATTATCTTTTTGTTATCTGTTCATAAACTTTCCTATAAAAACTCCAATAAATTGGTGAGACAGACTACCTTTGGTGAAAAGAACCCATGTTGTGAAACATTTATCAAACTATGCTTTTCTAGATGCTCATCTAATATTTTTTGGAAAAACAGATTCCAATAATTTACCTACCACTGACGTCAGGCTAACGGGGCGTAATTTGACATTAGTCCTCTGTCTCCCTCTTAAATATGGGGACTACATTTCCTTTCCTCTACATTAACGGCACCTACCTATATCAACAAATTCCTTAAAAATGTGAAACTAATGCCTCACTAAAAACCCCTTTGCATTCTTTTAGTACTCTGGGATACAATTTCATCTGGTCCTGGTAACTTAAAATTTTTCCTTCCGTCTATACCTTTTCTACATTTCCCTAGTTATCACAATAGCTTTGAGGTTTTATTATCCTCTCTCTAAACTTTGTCAATTATCAGGTACCATCTGCATATCCTCCTGAGTAAAAACACCTTAAGAATAAATCATTTTAAAAATTTTACACATATCATCATCAGAACTTACAGTTCATCATGCTCTATTTGAGGGTCCACTAATCCTAGTCTTGTCCTTATAGACCTGAAAAAATACCTTACGGTTCGGTCTTTGCCTGGCCAGCGACATAATTCTTTAATTGTTCTTTGCTGCTCTTGTAATCTTTTCCACTGTCTGTCCTATCCATAAATGTTATACTGTTCTCTGTTCACTGTCCAGCCTTGATCCTTAAGTACATGTTTCTTTTAGTCCTATGTTTGTGTTTAACTTGTGGCAGTATCCAGTTTAGGTCGTTTTTCCTTGATCTTATCACTCTATGAGGAATAGCTTTTCTGACCTGCAATTAAATTCCTGTACAAGTAATGTATAATCCTCATCAGCACTGACCTCACTGACACCTCGCTCACCCGGACCTCAGACACCACCTTCCCTTCATCCTACACCACAAACGTTAATCCACTCAGGTGTTGTCTTCTTAATCCTGCAATAATTAGCCTTTCTGAACCTATGCTTATGTAGTGCCGTTTCAAAACGTTTACTCTACAGTCCTGGTTTACTTCTTGCTAGCCGCCACCCACATGTAGTGGAAAAAAAAATATAAAGAATAAAAATAAAATAGAAGATGTGAGAAAAGGTAAGTACTGTTTGGATCTAAAAATATTCGTTACTAAATAATCATTAATATATTTTTCTCCCTTTGATGTAATGGTAATAATTATACAGTCACAAGTTGTCTTATTCTAAGTCTCTTCTCCCCAACGATACGCACGCGTTAATGCTCAAGTCGTTATCTAATATAGTTTACTATCTCATCGGAACTTCGGTTGCACTGTACCACATTAAGATACGCACGCGTTAATGCTCAAGGTCGTATCCTAATATAGTTTACCATCTCTGGTAACTTCGTTTGCACTGTTACCACATTAACGATACGCACGGCGTAATGCTCAAGTCGTTATCTAATATAAATGTAGTCTATTCCCATTCCAACGTTTCCTCTCACTCATTTTTTTCAGTTCTTCTTTCTCCTTAGCCTCACAAGACGGCTGATAATATGCTGTAGTTGCACCTTGCTAATTTGTGACCGCTTGGCCCCCGGTCTGCCAACAAGCCTCATACTTGGGGCCCTAGGTAATACATTCATTAGTCCTTATGTCAACAAAAAGGAACACCAATAAGTCAATCTAATGTCTAGTTAAAAATATTTTAAAACATACCTTTACCAAGGGCGAGAATAATACCTCCCAAGGCGACTTACATCAGCGAACGTAATGCTTCTAAAGTTATTCCTAACGTAGAACCCCCCTATCACCTCGTTTCGCTATAGGTCTAATTTACTACTGGCTAAAATATAAGCCTATAACCAGTGATTCAGACTGAGGCGTAGAGGAAAAATTCCCGTTAGCTTTTGATACTTATATGTTATTCATCTCTTCCCTATTAATGTCAATTGCTCTCATGACATAGATTCTTCCCCCCCAAAAAAAAAATTCCTTTATTCCTCACTCCTTTCAGTAAGCATCGACCACGCTATCTAACTTAAACATATTAATTCGTAAAAAAACAATTCATATACATCACACATAATTAATATAAATTTATCATAGGATCGTTATGCTGAATAGACATCTGGAATAGAATAATAGACAATAGAATATCTATCTGACAAACAAATATCTCATCCCGCACAACCAATTCTTCCAATGAAATTTACACAAAATGAGATAGTATGTTGTATTACTTAACTTTATCACTTCCCTCACCAAGAGCAGATTTAACCAGTTTGGGGAATCTATTTAAATGTGATGACTCACTCACTATGAAATGAGAACCTTCTCACTTCCTCTCTTTTTGTCGAGGCCGAAACCCTATAGAGTCGCCAAAATGGACTCGTCCTCTAGCATGGAATGGTCCAATCTCCATCTTTACCCCACTAATCCTAGGCGTAGGTGCGTAGGGGAGAAATCACGACCGGATCTACTCCATACCCTAAGTTTCCTTGGCTCACCTCCTGATTTGAGGCATACATTAGCTCCTGGTCTATCCACCCACGAGCAAAGCTCCAGAGCCAAGCACATTCCTCGGGCTTACGACAACCTAGCGGGTTAGTGTTCAGTGCAAACTGTGTGCCACCCTCTAAAGCAAAAAAAAAATGTTTAAACCACTACAAGTCTGTCTCGGGGACCTTCACTCAAAATCTCTTCGCTCCAGAGAGTATTAAACACTTATTCGTCTGTCATCACATTGTTTAAGTATCTCCTCACGGGTCTCCTCTCTCTAGGTTGCGGGTTGCTAAGTTTTTTCATACAACTACTATTCTCGGCTGGTTCCAACAGCCAGACATCTGGTCCACATATCGCTAATTTGCTCGGCCGCGCGCTTGTACATGGTTGCCGTCAAATATATTTCTAATACATATGAACCTCCATCTCTCAATACCTTCCACCACTTTGTATGGTCCCAAACCACTTAAACTGAAGTTTTATTGGTGCCGTCTCAAAACGTTCTCTCTTTACCCAAGCCAATTATGTCCTTTTTCAACCTTTCATTGTCCTTTCACAGTAGCTTTCTCCCGCATTCTACCTCTCCCAAATTGTTTTTTGATTATTTGGTGCCACTGTTGTTTAATCCTTCTGAGTAAATTGTGGAATTTAACACTATCAACCTTGGAGGTATCGGGAAAAAAAAGCGTAGGAAAGGTTGGGTACCTCATGTCTCATGCACTGCACTATTAATACTCTTTGAGTTTCAAGAGTATAATGGGACCACCACTATGAGGAAAACCTGCACAGGTTTGAGAGAATTGTTTTCCATTGTTCGGTGATCCTTTCTGAGATATATTACCTTGTGGATGGGTAAGGCGTGGTGATCCTAATTGTATCTCCACATGCAGTCCACACACTCTTTGAATTGGTTGTGACGTTAAAAATCCTTAGCATATCCAATAAAAAAGGTTATGGGGTGGTGCTCCAAATAAACTAGAACATATTCCTAAAAATTCTTACATACTTCGTCGGTTATCCTAGTAACTTAATTGAGAAAGGTAGTAAAGCTACTATAATGATCTATTATGGTTAATACATAGCGGATCCGTGGGCCTCCCGTTCCCATGTCTGTTAGTCTTGCTATCCTCTATAGAGGTTTACTTAATGATTGGTATTTCTGCCCTTGTTGTGGAGTCCACGATAACCTTATGTTGTTGACATGTCAAACAGTTCTCACATTGATCACATCAGTTTTTCAGGTTGGGCCAATAAAAATAGCCTTCTGCTACTTATTGATTCCTCCTGACAAAGACCTGATTCGCTTATGTGTGAATTAATTCCAAAGCAGCTCGCTTTCGGGTCACTAGGTTTAAAACAATAAATAGTGTATACTGTACAAACTGTGGTTTAGTGAAATATAAAATTCCTCCTTCTATTACGATTGATCTTCTAAAGTATTTCGGGGGTATTTTAGATCGGGGTATTCTGCCTCCTTTCTAGATATTCTATCATTTTCTCTCCATCTACGGTCCTCTCGTTTGGCATTCCTTTACTTCTTCTTTAGTTTTTCCTAAACCACCTCTCTTTACTTGCCATGAATGATTCTTATGGTCTCTACTAAGTGGTCGGCTACAGTGTTCTTTTTCCACTGCGTTATACTATTTTGATACCTAAGTCAATCATCTCTAAGATTCACCATCTGTTCATCCTAGGTGACTGGTTTGTTGTTAAAGACTGTACACTAAAACGGTTGGTGGTCTGTTCTGATATAACTGGTTCCCCATAGGAAATGTGAAACTGTGCAAGCTAAAACTATCCCTTAGGGCTTCCTATCTGTTGTTTGAGTATCGCGTCTCAACTGGTTTTAAGTTACTTGGAAAAAATAGAGAACTGGGCTTCTGCCCTTCATCACTATAACTGCATCAGTACTGCTCCTACGTGAGTTTGGCTAGCACGGTATCCAAAACAACATGTTATTAATATTGCGACCTCAGTTAAAGATGGGAGCAATAAGTCAGTTCATCCTTTAATATATGAAATGCTTGCTGGCTTTCCTTGACCATTTGAATGGGTTATCTTTCTTGGTAAATTAGTGAGATGCACTGCCTATCTTTAGCGAATCCTGCTATGTAATCCTATAGAAACCTACCATACTAGAAATCTTTTTGTGTTTCCTGGACATTAGTGGGGGGTTTTCATTTATCTACGGCTGCCATATTGTCTGGGTTGGGTTGGGAACCTTCCTTGTTTCACTACGTGTCCCCAGAAATTAACTTTCTTTGTCTATTTTACATTTTGGTCAGAATTGAATTTGCAAGCAAATTCTAGTCAGCTGTCCAAATAATTTATCGATCCCCTTCCAATAATTTCTCGTAACTGGGTTGCCATCAGGATTTGATGTATCAGCTATTTAAGCCTATTGTCTTTCAGTAAGGAGTTAGGATCTGGGCTAATTTGCGAAGAAAATTGCTGCACGCAAATTCATCCAAAGCGGAAGTCTTTTGAATAATCTACAGGTTGAAGTTCCCAAAACTCGGCAAACCTCGGGACAGGCCGAGCCGATAGTAATGGAATTTCCGACTTTTCGAACTTAAGATATATAAGGGGGAAAAAAAAAGCATGAAAATCAGAAGTACACAAAATAACAGTGTACACACTCTACAGTCACAAACACCACGAACATAACAACAAACAAATCGGCGGAGAAACCAAGCGGCCTAGTGTGTGGCACCTAGCGGCCGACCCGCAACTAAGCGACGGCCGCTTTGGGTGTTCTTGCCGTGTGTTTGGAAAATCCGGAACCATAGCCGAGTTTTGGGTGTTGCCGCTTAGTCTTGGGATGCGAGTTTGGGAACTTCAACCTGTATATAAGTATTATTCCTGCCATGCACATAGTTGTTAGATCTTTATACTTTCATCTAACAGAAACTTGATCTACGCATCTTTCATATCTTAGGGTGGCTACGTATTCAGGCCATTCTAAGAATCTACGTAACTCTTCTCCAATTTAGGTAGGGGGTGTATATCAGTGGGCTAAAATGTTGATTCCACCGTCTATAGTCTAGACAATCCTTTGTCCCATTCGGCTTGTTAACCCAGGTATATAGGGGACTAACCACGCAGCTGTGGAATTTTCTATTGTCATTATCTTACATTTCTCTCAAAATTTTAGCCTATTAGTTCTTAGCTTTCTCGGAGACTATATGGAAACTCTCTACACGGTTTGGATCTAACAACCCTGAATATGAGCGGGTTCAGTTTTCATGGTGCCTCTAGTTCTCCTGCATCTAAGTAAATAGTTCATTGTGCTCTTTTATCAAGGCAAAAAGCTGGTGCCTTCCTGTTACTTAAGTGTTCCAATCTCCTTTTTCTAGAATGCCTGTATTCGTTCCGGTCGAGTACCATTACCCTTGCTAGCATCACTATCAGGTAAAACATTGCGTTAATCATCCTAGTGGTAGGAGACAACGTGTTCCGGCAGTAACTTCGCTGTTCTTGAATTTCTTCTGAGTTTACTAATCTAATTTAGCTAAAATTGTACCGGACGTAATTCAGATGTACAATGCTGTTATTAATTCATTGTAGAAAGCTAAATCTAACCATTGAGTTCTTTCTGGTTGATGTCACCACTTTGCCTGTATCCTTATATGACAGCTGATTTATGCACCTCATCTTTGCACTTTTCACTCTTAACTGCATCTCATGGTACCGTATCGGTGTTTACAAAATTTAAGGGATAAGTTAGGCTTAGCTCACATGACTTTCTTTTGTGGTAAATTGATAGTTTAGTTCTTCTAGTCCTATTTATGTCATCCCTATTAGGGCTTGGGTGGGATAAATACTGATCTGGAACAACATAACATTCAAACATTCTATTGTTCTATCTATCCTAAGGGTATTATTTCACTCTTACTGACCTAAGATTCTCAAGCTTCCCTGCTAGTTAACGGTTAAACTAGGGATGTTACTGTGGGTCTGATTTTAAGTTTGTAAATCCAAAGCTTGCACTCTTTTTATAAGTGAATATTAGCTTCCGGTCTAATAAATACTTCCATGAAGTGATCATAAGGCTAAGGGGATTATTGGGGATCGAGTTTAATAGTCACCGGGAAGATCCTGTCCTCCCAGGGACAATTTGGAATCCTCTCCTAACATCCTATTCTCCCGAATCGAAACAAGCGTTGCTTTTGTCTTCCATTCGACAGTCTGCGGCTGAGTGGGTTGTTCATTCTACAGTAGGGACAAAACAACATCTGTGACTCCTTCTCCAAGCTAAACTCGACGGCTTCTGGTCGTTACATACTGTTCAAGGCCTTGTAATGTCCTTCCCATCCCTCCATCTGTGCACGCAGTTCTCTAACTCTGACGGATAGCAGACCCCCAGTTCCGGTGACTGTTCCTCCCCCCCACACTCAACACACACACACTCAACACACTCACTATTTTCATTATCTTATTCACCAACGCTTATCAGCCATTTTTATTTTCTATGTATGCGATAGTATAAGTTAAATCGTTAATGTTGGCTGGCCTGAAAAGGATGGCTACAAGCAGGTCGGACGGCAGGGAGTGAAAACAAACCCGACTTTGCCGGCGGTGGTACAGCCTGCGTCGCCTGCTGCCGTACCGAATCAGCCGAGTCGGCTTTGTCGTCCTGTAGTGTAAAAAACACGCTCTCGTTCTCCCGTGCCTCATACGTTGCCTGCCTCCTGTGCTCACCATGTATTGTTTGAATTTTCCTGTATGGTGTAGTATTTGTGGTGGATGCCATGTTACATAAATATACAAACTTTCATCCACGTTATGTAACAAACAAAGTTCCTTATTACACTGGAATGGCTGTGGTGCCAATCTGCCTAGGCGAAATGGCTCCCCCAGTTAGCAGTAACTAGCTCAGTGTGAGGACAGATTAGTTGATTTGAATGTCTTATGGTATTGGAATACTTGTAACAGAAAGTACTGAGGTTACATCATCTCAGAGGCTGAATTGAATAGATACTAAGCTAACATTTACAAACATTGGTCTTGGAAGACGCATGAGTATTTTTAAGGGTACTTTTTTGGGGAAAAAGTGCGTCTTATAAGCCGTAAAATACGGTCACCTAACTGAACCTCCAAACTTCCACCTCTGTAACTAAATCGTCCTTGTTTGTTAGTAATAAAATCTAGAATATCATCTCCCCTAGTAGCTCCTTGATTGTTTGCCTATAGAAATGTTATCCTGAACTAGATTTAACAATCATCGGGTCATTGTCTCTACAATTAAATCCCAGTCTGATGCTCAATCATAAATCATTGGGGGCATTACGCCGGGGGGCGCGTCGCCTCGCACACCCTACACAAACGACACTCCTGGGGGTCACCAAGCGCGAGTCCCCATGGCAGGTTTGTATTCCCATAACAAGCAGCTCTCGACAAGAAACATCACTTGCACCAGCACGAGCATTGTGAGTCGCCCCCCTTGGCTCCTCCACGCACAGATTGTATCTTTACAGAAACAAGCCGATGGGAAGGTATCGGTATCAGGGTAGCGTGCAAATGCCATCCCACTTGTACCATTGACTTACGAGTGCCCCAACTTACGAGTTTTCCGAGTTACGACGCAGATCGCTCGGTCGATTTTTTTGCTTTGAGTTGCGAGCAAAAATCGAGTTACGACCGCGAGCTTCAAGATACGCCGCGCTAGGTGGTGCAGCGAACGGCAAACAAAACATCTGCCCAGCATCCCGCGGACTCTCACTCAATTCACTTACATGGTTACCCGCCGTGGAAGCATCCTGTGGTGTTGTGCTCACACCAGGTGATGCAAATAGGCGAGGTGTGATGCAAGTCTCAGGGGAGGCGGGTTGGTAGGGTTAGCGGAGTGGTTTAGCGTCTGCCGACTGGCGTTCTCCGGTGGACCCCGAGTCGATCCCCGAAGAAAACCAAAACCTTCTGCACGTCGAGTGGCCTAAGAACCCCCAAGCCCTGCCCCCCTCCTTTTCGGTGTGGGAAAAAGGGGGGCGAGCCAACACGCGCCAAAGAACCTGCCCCCCCGGGCGGGGAAACTCAGGTCGGCCCCCCCGGCCTCCCCGGAGGGGAAAAAAAAAAAAGAAAAAAAATTTTAAGGGGGCAGTTCCCCAAGCGGGCAAAGTAAAAAAAGGTAAAAACAGGGAATTGGGGAGGGTGATTGCAGTATGTTTACGGAAACCCACCCCCCCCAAACGAAAAAATTCCGGAATGGGGGAGGGGGGTTTTTTTTGGGGCCCAAACCCACCCCCCACCAAAATACACAGAGTGTAAATATGGCGAATGCCCAAAAAGGGGGGAGGGTGAGTGCGTCCGCATAAATAGGTCAGTAAAAATTGGGGTGTTTTTTGGGGGGGGTGGAATGGATTAATGGTATTCTTAATTTTAATGGGGAAAATTTATTTGAATTTCAGGAGAAAACCCCGTTTAAACCCGGGATTTAAAACAACGGCGCCTCAAAACAAAAGGGGGATAATGACCCAGGGGTTTTTTTTTTTTTTTTTTTTTTTTTTTTTTTTTTTTTTTTTTTTTTTTTTTTTTCCCCCTGTAACTCTGGAACCTCTTCCTGTTTTGTTTTTCCACTTTCCCATGATTTCATCTTTTTAAAGAAAATAAAAAGACACCCCCAATAAATTTTCTACCCCCCTTTTTTTTTTTATCTTGACTGTCTTTTTTTATAGGGACGGGGAAAATAAGCGGCTTTGTGTTATCATTTTTGTTGTGCCCTTTTCCGGTTTTCCTTTTGATGGAAAAAAAAAAAAAAAAAAAAAAAAAAAAAAAAAAAAAAAAAAAAAAGGGTTTTTTGGCGATTCCCAAAAAGTAACCTCAAAACAACGGCAAAATGAGTTATCCGGCAGCGCTCCCCCCCCCCAGGGTCGGGGTAAACGAGGTTTCCCCGTATACAAATTTATTACGAGCTTGATCAATGAACGAATTAAAATTTCCGGGGGGAAACCAAAAGGTCCATGGGGAATAGCCAAAAAATTGGCCTTTGGGAAAACCCCCCGGGAAAAAAAAATTTGCCCAAAGGGGTTTTTAAAATTAGGGCCCCCTTTTAAAAATTTTTTTCGGGGGGTCTCCGTGCAATCCCCGGGG
>JACEEZ010023233.1:0-25000 GCA_016584305.1 Chionoecetes opilio
TTTTTCCCCCCAAATTTTTAAAATTAATTTTTTTGGGGGAGTAGTTTAAACTATAGAGAGATAATTTGAAAATTTTTTTTTTTTGGGGGTTTTGTTTTAGGAAAGGATTTTTTCCTTAACCATGGGGGTTTATTTTTTAAAAGGTAGGTTGAGGTTGGGCCTGGACCCTAGGGAAATTTTGGTGGAACCCAAAATGGGGTTTTTTTTGGGAAAAAAAAATTTAAGGGGTTCAATAAAAACCCGGAAAAAAAGTGTGTTTAAGAATATAGGCTAGTTTTTTCCAAATTTTTGGTTCTAAGGCCGGGGGTTTGGAGTAATTTAGGGGGGGGGGGGTTTGGGTTTTATTAAGGTTTGGTAAGGTTGGAAAAACCCAAAATTATTTTCTTTTTAAAATTTTTTTAAACTAAATTTTAAAAAAATTTTTATTAAAATATTTTCATTGGTGGGAAGCCCCTGTTCGGGGATGATTAAATCGGGGTTTTTTCCTTTTTGGGTTTTTAAAAAATTGGGGGGGTTTTCCCTCCTTTAAAAAAAGGGCAATTTTTTATTTCCCCCCCTAAAACCTTTTTTCCCCAAAGGTCCCCCGGGGGGTTTTGGGAAATTTAAAAAAAAGGAAAAAAAGCAAAAACTCCGTTTTCCCAATGGATTACCAACCCCCCCCTTTGATCCCAAATAACCCCCCCCATTTTAAATTTCCAAATAAACCTTTTAAAAAATTTCCCCGGGGGGGGAAAAAAAGGGGAAATGGGGGGGAAAAGGGAAAAATTTTCCTATGTTTCCCCTCCCCCCCCCCCAAAAAATTTGGGGGCCCTGTGGGAATGCGGGGTTTTCGGGGGGGAAAAAATTATGTTCCGGAAACACTAATTTAAAGGGTGTAGGGGGTTTAAAAATTTCCCTAGATTGGTAATTTCCTTATATCTAGAGAAATTGGTACCCGTCAGGTGCAAGGTTGGTAGGGGGACGTGAGTTCCCAAATGTGCAGGCCCCCTTGTTTCGGTCGGGGTTCGAGTCCGCCTAGTTCATGCGAGGGGCGGCCCCCGGGAAAGTAAAACCCTTTGTAGTTGTATTGAAAAGTGTTAATAGGAAAAAATTTTTTATCTTAGAAAATTGGGGCCTAACCAAAATTAACCAAACCCTACCAAAATTTAACCCAACCAGGGGGGGGTTTGCCCAACCGATTCTCCTAACCAAATAAAACTAACCTAAACAACCTAAAAACCAATTCAAACCTAACCTAAAAAAATCAAACCTAACCAACCCATATACCTACCCTTTACCTAACCAAAATCTAACGAAACCTAAACAAATTAACCAAACTCCTGGGGTTCTCGACATTCGGTCATCTTCTGTGAGAGTCATCGGTTCAACTCCTGGACTTGGAAGAAATCCAATAAATTTTTTTCCTAATCAGGGAATTTTTCCACCCTAAATCAAAAACGATTGGTTGCGACGCATATTTTGTACCCCACCCAAATATCCCGTTTCCCCCCAGGTCCCCAAGCTTGTTTTGGGGAGAGGGGAGTATGGGCAAACACTAATTTAGAAGAGTGTGGCGCATGAAAACACTTGTCTCTCTCCCCCCTATAAATAACAGTCTTATCTCCAAAAGTAATATTTGCGATGGAACTCATTGAGAGAAGTTTCCTAAACCCAATCGGGTAACAGAAACCATACTACCAAATTGTGTGGGGAAATTCTGGTCGGTAACAGGATTTTCGTACACAAGTTGTTTCGTACCGGGTTGTGTTATTTATTTCGCACACACCTGGTGTTTTCGTAACGTAGTATAAGTTTGACTCCAAATTTCAAAGCATGCGGGTTTTTAAAAGGTTTTTTGTATTAATGTATCCAATATAAAATATTATATTAATCTACTTTAGGCGTCGAAATACTGAAACCTAAAAACTGAGAAAAAAGGGGGTAAAAGTTTATTATCGTTGTGCATCAAAAGTCTCTCCTCCCCCCCTCTTACAAATATAAAAAATTTTTATCCATGTATTTGTATATCCTTTTTCTTTTTTAAACCACAAGCTTCGCGCTCAGCTTGGGGCCCAGCAGACCACTTTTTGTTGCCCTTGAACATGGCTCAGACGACCAGACCGTATCACGCTCTCTGCTTTTCCCAAATGTTAAAAACACAAAAACGAAGAAGTTTGGCATGTGTACGAAACAACTTTCAACTTAGCTGATTAAAAACACGACATGGTTAGAACAATTTTTTTGTGAACGAATCACGGTGTCGAAAAATTTTGTTTACAAACTGACTGCACCCCTTCTGGCCTAGTGTAAAATAATACCAAATTTTTAAACCCAAATACACATCGGGGGTTTTTAAGTATCCTAGCTGAATGTTTTTTTTCTTATCATAAGGAGTATTTCAAAACCATACGCACTGTCAGAAATGAAAAAATTACGGTATCCGGTCATTTCCCCCAAACCCCAAAAAGGGTCTTTTTCGCCCACAGTCATTCGCCCACTGGGGGAGTATTTCCCCCACATTGATAACCCTTTCTGTGAAACGCCAAGTTAAGTTGGCGTAAAATGTAGGGGGTTGATTCTATATTTTTAAAATCTATGGCAAAACCGTTAATAAGTGGCAAGGAGGCAGCCCAATTCTTTCTTTTGGAAACCCTTTCTAAAAAAGAGGCTAAAAACATAATTCAGATAAGCTTGGTGTCGGAAAAAAAAGCTCCGGGGCCAACAAAGACATACAGGGAACTGCAAATAGATTTTTAATTTTTTGGGATGAATATTGGGGGGTGGGGAGTCCTCAAAACACTTATCAAGGCTTGCTCATTTTTAAATGGACCGTAACTCATAATAATTTTAATTACATGCATTTTACATAAATTTCTCATCACTGGTTTTTTTTTTTTTACTTTTAGATTATCACTTTTTTTTTTTTCATACTTTTTTTTTTTGTATGTTTCTCTTGGTTTTAAAAAAGTTTTTACTACATGTTTTGTGCTTTGCGAATAAATTTGTGGCGTCTACCCCTTGGGGTTTTGGGGCGAACAACCTACATTTGGGCGAACTGACTTGGGGGCGAACTGACTGTGGGCGAAATGCCCGTAAACCAAAAAAAACACATGTGTGGTCTGAGGGGGAACCCAACACCCCCCAATAAAGTTGGGGTATGTAATCAACCCCGTTGGGGGTTAGTTTACTCAGGGGGGTTTGGGGGGTGCTGTTCGGAGAGTATTGAGAGAGATTGGTTAAAACTCATATTTACCGCTGTTCAGCTTATAAACATGCCTTTCAATTCAGCATGCACATAAGAACATAAAAAAATAAGGAAGTACATAAAGGGCCGTGAACCTAAAGGGTAGTTCATGACCTCCCAGACCATACGGGAGGTTTTGCCACAGCTATAAATACACAGTTCCCCTTTTACTCTTTCATAATAAGCAAACTTTCTAATTTCTTACCCATATATGATTTTCGCTTCCCCCGCATACCCAATCCATGCTGGCACATCAAAAAGTTGGCGGAACTTCTTTTTTTCCCCCAGGATACGCTTCGCAGAAAATTTTTAAAAAAAGTGTTTTTTAGTCAAACGTTATTTTTTAGCATTTTTTTAAATGATCTCTTGCCCCTTTGGGTTCGTCAAATTTAAAAACTGCACTATCATCTTTGGCTAAAGATATGTTTTCAAACGCCCTTTTTGAAGTAAACACTATTTAGGAGGGGTGAATCCATCCTAAAGGCTTTTCTGCGGAGAGCGAACACCCAAATTTCAAGCGGCAAGCCATTTGCGCCAAAATTCTGCAAATCGCGCCAAAACTCTTATTCTTCTCAGTGTTGTTTAGGGCGAGGAATTTTGGTTACACCTATTACTATGAACTATAACCAAATTTTGGGAAATATTACTTAACATAACAGAGATTCAAAGATTATAACCCACGATCGCTTATCTCCCCCCTTTATATGACGTCAAAAAGGGCTCTCTCTCTCTCTCTTTTCCCCTCTCCCCTCTCTCTTTTTCTCCCCCTCTCTCTCTCTTCTCTCTTCTCTCTCTCCCCTTTCAAAATACCTGAAGGCGTGAAGGGGTGAAAGGAGGTAGAAGGGAAAAAATTTAAGGGGGTTTAGGGGGGAGGGATTGAGGGGTAAGGGGGGTATTTGAAGGGTATAAGGAAACTCTCTCTCTCCTTCTCTTCCCCTCTCTTTCTCCCTTTTCTCCCCTCTCTCTCCCCTCTTCCTCTCTCTCTCTCTCTCCTCTCTCTCTCTCTCTTCCCCAATTCAGGGATTTTTAGAGAGAGAGAGGGGAGAGAGAGAGAGAGAGAGGAAAGAGAGGGGGAGAGAAGAGAGAGAAAAGCTTCCCATGCCCACCCTTAATACATCCCTTTACCCCTTCAAAACCTCCCCCCTCCCCCCTTAAACTTTTTTTCATACCTCCCTTCCCCCTTCCTGCCTTCAGTTTGGAGAGAGAGAGAGAGAGGAAGAGGACAGGGCCCGCTTCACGGCATTCACGTTAGCTCCCCCCCCTTTGTGTGACGTCACAAATTTTGAGGCCTCGCTCCGTGGCCACCAGATGAAAGGCCTGGTGGATCGCCCGTGACGTCACACCCTAAGGATCTCACCCGCCCGTCCCCGTACAAGTTTACCTACCTAATATAATGTTTATAGCATAAAAATATCTGTTATCTGGAAATTTTGTTTTATAATTTATAAATAAAAAACCGAAACACACAAAGAAAAGCCTTATGAGACTTTCAAATATGCTTAAATTAAATCTTCGCCTTTAAATTTTGCTCGCAAACATTTTTCCTGGGGAATATCAAAAAGAAGCGGGGTTTTAAATTTGCTTTCCCTTTATATTTCGTTTTGTGTAAAAGAATTAGGGCATGAAAAAAATTAGCGTTAACTGATATAAAAAATCAGGGAAAACGCAATAATTTCCACCTAATATATGTTTAAACTATAAAAAATTACTGTTTTTCTTTTGGAATGTTTGTTTAAATATTACAAATAAAAAAAAACCCTAAAAAACACAAAGAAATGTCATTATGAGACTTTCAAAAATATGCATGAATTAAACTTTTCGCCATTTAAAAATTTTTTGAAAAAAATTTTTTCATGGGGAAAAATCAATAGAAGCGGGATTTTTAAATTTGCTTTCCATTGTATATTTCCTTTTCTGATAAAAATTAAATTTGAACCAGCAAAATTACGTTAAATAAAAAAAAATAACATCATGAAAACGGGAAAATTTCCCGATTTCCTGATTTATTTATTTTGTTAAAGGGATTTATGCATAGTTCAATTTTTTTATCAAAAAGGAAATATTTCAAAGGAAAGCAATAAATTCCGCTTCTATTTAATTTTCCTGTAAAAAGTTTTTTCCCCAAAAAAATTAAATGGCGAAAAATTTAAATTTTGCATATTTTTTAAAGTCTCCCAAAAGGCATTTCTTAATGTGTTTTTTCGGTTTTTTTATTTGATAAAATTATAGAAAAAACATTTCCGAAAATAACAGTATATATTTTATACTGATCATATATTAGGTAGGAAATTACCCGATTTCATGTTTTTTATATTTAGTTAACCTAATTTTTGCATGCCGCTAATTCATTACACTAAACGAAAAAATTCAAAGGAAACTAAATTTAAAACCCTTCTATTGATATTCCCAGTAAAAAGTTTCGAGCAAAAAATTAAAAGGCGAAGAGTTTAAGTTATGCTTTTCTTGAAAAATCTCTAAAGGCCCTTTTTTTTTTTGTTTTTTTTTACGGTTTTTTATTTGAAAATTTAGAAAAAACATTTTCCGAGATAACGTTATCTTTTCGATAAACATTTATTAGGGAGGTAAAAATTGTACGGGGAGCGGGCGGGTTTGCATCCTTAGGTGTCGTCACGGGCGATCCACCAGGCCCTTGTCCTCGGGGGTCCCGCTCGCTCACGGCGATTCACGTTAGCTCCACCCCTTTGTGTGACGTCACGAGTTCTGACAACCGTGATTGGCGGTTGATATCCCTGGACCACAAACTCTTCCAAATCAGGCGAATATGCTACCCGGTGTTCCCTCTTAGCTCCTCAGATATTACATAGCAAAGGCAAATAATATTGAAAACACGTGTGATCATTCATAGTAAAAAAATAAGATTTGAAAGTATACTATAAGATTAAAATTACTTTCAAAATATAACACAACAATGTGTGCAAACGCAGAATAGAACACAAGCTTGACAGTTTTTATTTGTAGAAAAAAAGAAAAAAAATCATAAAAATGCTCATATTGTAAGGGTACCTGGAACTGTCGCCGATAGGAATTTTCGCCGCCGTCGTCGAGTGTTCCAATTCTTGATATTACAGGACCCAATATATACATTTAATCAAGTTTTACCCGCGTGTTTGCATTCAGGGATGAAATACTATAGTTAGCTTGATCAGTTAGGTTAAGTTAGGTGCCAATGTCCAGGTTAGGTTAACATTTCCACGTCGGCGAGAGTTCTAAGTTGGTGTTTCGGCGAGAATTCCCATCGGCGACAGTTCCATAAACCATTGTATGTACTATTCATTATATATATATATATATATATATATATATATATATATATATATATATATAATATATATATATATATATATATATTAAATATAACGCATAATTCAGTATTCATAGTATATACAGGGGCTCGCCTCTCATGCCGTTGTAACCACTGAATCCAAGAACATATAATGTGCAGTTCTTTACTGCGTACATCTACAGCAAGCCTGTGCAACCTGCGGCCCTCTAAAGGCCCGTCCACACTAGGCTTTACGATACGCAGCGTGATGCGCATTACGCTGCTGGTACTCGATTTTCGTGTTGAGTGATGCTAGAGAGTAATGCTGGGGGCAAATCTAGCGTGGGGCATTTCTACAACTTAACCCAGTGATTCCCAACCGGGGTTCCGCGGAACCCTGGGGTTCCGCCGACCATCACCAGGGGTTCCTCAAGAAACCGTAAAATAATTATGTGCTATTACAAAATGACAGTGATCTTAATTCATAATTCCTACTCAACAACACGTCACAAACACTTCCCAGACACCGACATACTCGTACGTGTCAGTCAGTACAATGTACACTATATAGTAATGGGAGCAAATAATATGCATAGAATTAAGAAAAAAATTGTGTTATTGCCGGTGCGGGATACGCCCTTCATTCCTACTCCGCAAGTTTGGCGACACAGGGGTTGGGTAGGAGGTCGACGCAACCCCGTACGAGTATCATACGTGTCACGAGCCCCAGCCCAGCCGTTCACACATCTTCCTTCAGTCAGTTTTGAGCAGCGCAACCGAGTGAAACGTTGTGTTAATTAATCTCACCAGTTAATATTAGTTTGATACGGATTTTAAAGACTGAAGCATGTTCAAATATTTGAAAAGAAAGCATGTCAGTGGAGAGGAGGACAGTGACGAAGAATCACAAATACCACAGCCAAGTACGAGTAAAGGAAAAGTGAGTGATGTTAAAAAAAATCGCATTTACAATGACAGTTATCTGGCCATTGGCTTTACATGGACTGGAGAAGAAAACTGTCCACTTCCTTTGTGCATTGTTTGTGGGAAAAAGCTCGCTAACACTGCTATGGCCCCAGCCAAGTTAAAGCGACACTTAACTACTAATCACAGCCACTTGTCAAATAAAACCGTGGATTATTTTCGAAGACTATTGGATTCACAGCAGAAACAAAGAAATTTTTTTGAAAAGAAGGTAACCATCAGTGATAAGGCCCAAGAAGCAAGCTATTTAGTGGCTGAGCTAGTTGCTAAGAAAATGAAAAGTCACACTATTGCAGAAAGCCTAATAATGCCTGCTTGCAAAATAATTGTGAGAACAATGCTAGGTGAAGAAGCTGAAAGTGAATTAAGCAAGGTTCCTGTTTCTGATAATACAATTAGTAGGCGTGTCGATGACCTGTCCAACAATGTTTCTGGTATTTTGTCTGAAATACTGCAAAATAACAACTTTGCTCTCTAAGTAGATGAGACAACTGATATAACTGGTAAAGCTCAGCTGCTGGCATTTGTACGATTTGAAAATGAAGGTGGAATAATGGAAAATTATTTTTGCCGTAAAGAACTGCCAGAAACTACCAAAGGTCACGACATTTCCAACATCTTGTCTTCTTACCTGGAATCTTGTGGTTTGTCATGGAACCGATGCGTTGGAATCTGCACTGATGGTGCTCCCTCAATGATTGGCTCAGTACAAGGCTTTGTATCACGCGTGAAAGAAAAAACCCTGAAGTCATAACAACTCACTGCTTTCTCCACCGATAAGTTTTGGTTTCAAAAACTATTGGGGATGATTTAAAACAAGTCCTTGATATAACTGTGAACATGGTCAACTTTATAAGGCAGCGCCCTCTGAAGTCTCGCATATTTGCAAGGTTGTGTGAAAACATGCAAAAAGATCACGTGACGCTTCTCCAGCACACAGAGGCTCGATGGCTTTCGAGAGGTAAAGCTTTGACAAGGGTATTCGAGCTGCGACAGGAACTGCTGCTTTTCTTCAAAGAGAATAATAAATCCAGTTTCTGTGAATGTCTTGAATCTACAAACTGGCAAATGAAACTACCATATTTAGCAGATATTTATCAGCATTTAAATAACTTGAACACCAGCATGCAGGGTGCGAAGGAAAACATTCTGACTTCCACAGACAAACTTCTTGCATTTAAGAATAGACTCGCTGTTTGGAAAAAGCACCTTTCAAGAGGAAACGTCGAAATGTTTCCACTCCTACTCCAAGTTCTAACTCAGACTGAATATGAAAATGTCATTCCATTAATTACAAGTCATTTGGGATCACTGTCAGAAAAACTTCATAAGTACTTCCCCTCCTTGTCATCAGATACGTATGACTGGGTGAGAAACCCCTTCACTGAGTTCTCACCAAGTACAGAAAATCTACTTAGTCTGCAAGAAGAGGAAGAACTGAGTGAACTACAGTGCGACCGAACCTTGAAAATGAAATTTAATGAAGTATCACATGACAAGTTTTGGATTTCAGCAAAGCAAGAGTACCCTGTCATCTCAGTAAAAGCATTGGATGTTTTACTCCAGTTTTCAACTTCTTACCTCTTTGAACAAGCTTTCTCATGCCTGACCGTCATTAAAAGCAAATTAAGAAATAGTCTTCTGTCTGTCGAGGAAGAACTGCGTGTGTGTCTGTCAAAAATTCGGCCAAGAATTTCACAGATACGCAAAGAGAAACAAGCCCAAGTGTCACACTGAAGGTAAGTCATAACATTATTGACTTATTAGTGTGAACTCTCATGACATGTGATGTAATTGTAGATTTCATATGAATTATATTGCTCAAGAACTTTTCTTAAAAAAATAATATATAAATATGTAATATATAAATCTATAATAATATAAGCGAAAGTGTGTCTGTCTGTCTGTGTGTGTGTGTGTGTGTGTGTGTGTGGTATAGGTTCCGCCCCCCGTGGCGCAAACACCTCATATGGCACATTTTTGGAATCAGGTTGACCAGGGGAAGGTCATAAGCCCACTTATGAGATGATCCGATCACTTTTTTTTCTTCTTTTTTTTAGCAGCCTATTAGCGAGAATTGTGAAAACAAAAGTAGGTTGCGAGAATTGAGGAAGCCTTGATGTAGGGTGATGGGTAATGGGTGAGTGAATGGGTGGGGTGATGGGTAATGGGTGTGGGGTGATGGGTGAGTGAATGGGTGGGGGGTGATGGGTGATGGGTGAGGGAATAGGTGGGGGGTGATGGGTAATCTATAATAATATAAGCAAAAGCAGAGCTGGGCACTTCCGTACCTCTGTCCGTACCTCCGTACCTCCGTACCTACGGACTTCCAAACTAGGTCCGGAAGTCCGGAGGTACGGAAAGTTTTTCAAAGGTACGGAAGTAACAGGTACGGACCTGCGAAATTTTGGGTCCGTACTTCCGTACCTGATATTTTCTATGATGAAAAAAAAAAAAACCAAGACGAAAAAACAGTCCACAGAATAACTTTCACGCGTTTTGGCGTTCAATTTGCCACTAGCTGTCAGCTGATCATTTCCTAAGGCGAGATCTGTGCATCTGTGGTGCCTGGTAAACACCAAACGTGCGGCATCAAGCTCAAGATCAACAACGTTTTATGTTTACAGTCACATCACCCGGCAACGCGTTTCAAAGTTTCACTGCTATTGCTTACTGTTTAGTGTTTACAACTAAACATGGACAAAATACGTGAAAAGAAGTGATAGCGACAGGAAACAGGAGTGTGTCTGGGGATAGTAGCTGTAGTAGTGTGAGCTACAGAACCAGCACGTGGGGGGGCAACATGCACTCCTAGGCTACAAGGAGGTGTAGCAGCAGTACAAGGAGAAGGAAGTGGAGTAGGAGTTATACACTCTAGAATAAACTTGTGATTTAAACTAATTAGTCATTTCACTCATTTGTGAACTGTGAAGACTGGAGACAAATTTTATTTTAATTGATTTGATGATTATTTGATGGTAAATATATATTGCTATATATATTTATGAAGCTCTGATATATTATAGCCTTGTATTTGTTTTATTTTTGAGGTACTGACTATATTTTTTCAGGCGCGTTTTAATAGTATAGGGTACAGGTACGGAGGTACGGAGGTACGGGTACGGACAGAACAAAGTAAAATAAGGTACGGAAGTACAGGTACGGACGACCCGCGTCCCGAAGTACGGAAGTACAGGTACGGACTACCCCAAATCCAGGAACGTGCCCAGCTCTGAGCAAAAGTGTGTCTGTCTGTCTGTCTGTCTGGGTGTGTGTGTGTGTGTGTGGGGTGTGTGTGGTGTGTGTGTCTGGTATAGGTTCCGCCCCCCGTGGCGCAATCAACTCATATGGCACATTTTTGGAACCGGGTTGCCCAGGGGAAGGTTTTAAGCCCAAGTATGAGATGATCGATCATTTTTTTTTTTTTTTTTAGCAGCCTATTAGCGATAATTGTGAAAAAAAAAGTGGGTGCAAAAATTTGAGGAAACCTTGATGTAGGGTGATGGGTAATGGGTGAGGAATGGGGGGGGTGAGGGGTTTAAGGGGTGTGGGGTGATGGGTAATGGGTGTGGGGTGATGGGTGAGGGAATGGGTGGGGGGTGATGGGTGATGGGTGGGGGAAATTTAGGTGGGGGGTGATGGGTAATGGTAAATATAAGCGAAAGTGTGTCTGTCTGTGTGTGTGTGTGTGTGTGTGTGTGTGTCTGGTATGGGTTTCCCGCCCCCCCGTGGCGCAATCACCTCATATGGCACTTTTTTGGGAAACCCGGGGTTGACCAGGGGAAGGTTTTTAACCCCAATTATGAGATGATCCGATCACTTCTTTTTTTTTTTTAGCAGCCTATTAGCGAAAATTTGTGAAAAAAAGTGGGTTGCGAAAATTTGAGGAAACCTTGATGTGGGGTGATGGGTAATGGGTGAGTGAATGGGGGGGGTGATGGGTAATGGTGTGGGTGATGGGTGAGTGAATGGGTGGGGGGTGATTGGGTTGGGGATGAATGGGTGATGGGTGAGGGAATAGGTGGGGGGTGATGGGTAATGGGGGAGTGAATGGGTGGGGGGTGATGGGTAAGGGGTGAGTGAATGGGTGGGGGGTGATGGGTAATGGGTGGTGAATGGGTGGGGGTAATACATACATTTCTACACCCGTGATTTCAGGAAAGTTAGAAGGGGCTATCTGGGGGGTCCGTGTTTGGTGGGCCTTCGGCCACCAAACACAGGTGGTGGCCAAAAGGCCCACCACTAATAGCCCTCCGCAGGAGCTAGCCAAAAAGTCCGCCCGGAGTGCGGCTTTGCGGCTAGTAAAAAATAATATCCTTGGAATATGAAAAATTATTACAGGGGTTCCTCCAAGGTGTAAAGGTTGGGAATCACTGACTTAACCCCCCTTTCAGGCCCAACGTAATGTTTTGTCCAAGCGTCGTTCGCTCGCTTGGACACCTATTTCAGCCGAATTCATTCATTGGTACTGAATAGATAAGTGAATCTGTCATATAGGCTTGTAAAATGTTTACTCCACGAATGGGGGCAAGGTCTAGAGTGCATATTGGCTTGTAAAATGTTTACTCCACGAATGGGGGCAAGGTCTAGAGTGCATATTGGCTTGTAAAATGTTTACTCCACGAATGGGGGCAAGGTCTACAGTGCATATAGGCTTATAAAATGTTTACTCCACGAATGGGGGCAAGGTCTAGAGTACATATTGGATTGTAAAATGTTTACTCCACGAATGGGGGCAAGGTCTAGAGTGCATTGTAAAATGTTTACTCCACGAATGGGGGCAAGGTCTAGAGTGCATATAGGCTTGTAAAATGTTTACTCCACGAATGGGGGCAAGGTCGAGTGCATATTGGCTTGTAAAAGGTTTACTCTGCGAATGGGGGCAAGGTCTAGATTGCATATAGGCTTGTAAAAGGTTTACTCCACGAATGGGGCAAGGTCTAGAGTGCATATAGGCTTGTAAACTGTTTACTCCACGAATTTTTTGGGGAAAGGGTTTCCTAGAGTGCATATAGGCTTGTAAAATGTTTACTCAACAAATGGGGCAAGGTCTAGAATGTATATTGGGTTGTAATAGAAGTATTTTAAGGTGAGGGTATTTAAAAAGTTGGCTTTTGCCTGTGCGAGCTTGGACACGTTCCACATCTTTAGTGTGGACGTCTATTTCCTAGTATTGTAATTTCGGTACCATTAGACGCTTTTTAGTTAAAATAAGCAATGTTTTATAGATATGACCTGTTTAGTATCCTGTTTCTAACTCATTTGGGAATTCAGTTTTTTTCCTAATTTTACGACTAACAACATACGATTTTTTATAACAAAGGAAAGGTCTGGTCGTGAAGGGCAGTGTTGCCAACCGTAGGGACATGTCCCTAAACGTAGGGACTTTTGACAATGTTTTAAGGGCGTAGGGACGTAGGGACGCCCAGGCAAAATTCTTAAGAACGTAGGGATTTTTGACAATCACCAACAATTATAATATGAAAATTTGCAAAAAAGTCAACAAATAAATACAAATAAAACAAAATACAGTAGTTTACTTTATACAATGATAAAGTCTCCACTTTTTCTTTTTCTTCGATGAAAAATAAAGAAAACCTGCTGAAGCACGTATCTCAGACGCGTATTTATGGAGCCATATTTATTTAGCCGTATTTAGGGATAGATCAGCTTAAGGCCATGTCACACGGACACTTTTCCGGCATCTTTTGGTATTTTTGCTACCATTTGACTGACGCCTGATACCGGCAACTTTTGGTAGCAAACGCAGAGTCGCGCATGTTCATTCTCTTGCCACCAGTACAGGTGTCGTGTGGGCAAGTGTCTGTTTATGAGGGAATGTCTGTTTACTAAACAAAGGCAAAGCAAAAAGGGAGTTTAGGGGGGTAATTACTAATTTTGACTTGATCAACAAAGGCTGTCCAGGGGCATATTCTCCACGCGCTCTCCTTTTCGGCAGACCGCTAGGCTAGGTAAGGTTAGAAAAACGTTAAGTTAGGTTAGGGTTTAGGGTTTTCTTTAACTATAGTAACTTTTGTGGGGAATCACAATGAGGTTATTTTCAAGAAAATCCTGTCGAAATTAGTAATTATTCCCTCAACTCCCGTTTTCTTGCCTTTTTTATGTAAACAGACATTCTCTCATAAACAGACACTTGCCCCCACGACACCGGCATCTTTGTTTACAATCTCGGAGCAGCCGACGCCACGCAAGACCCTTTTACGAACTACAAATTTCAGTGAAATAAAGAGAAATGACCAACTTGGGTGGTAAAGAGATGTTTGTAGCATCTCTATGTCATATGGGAAAATAAATGCTGTATATAGGGAATATAGCTGTATGATTTTGTATAGTAATAGTAATATAGTGTAGATGAGAGGAGAAAAATAAAGATGAGTGGAGGAAAATAAAGTGTTTGGTAGAGTAGGGTAGGATACATAAATAAGTTTTTAACTCTATTTACAAGACACGTGCATGATATGGTACATGCGTGTTATTTAGATATTTCTTACGTATGACTTAGATATATATTAAGTTTTGAGTTGTTTATGAGAAGTTATGACGGAAGTGTTGATAAAAAAGATATACAAAAGGCTGCGTGTGTTTTTACTACAGAAACGGGGATGCCGGAAAGTTTTGCTCGTGTGACACGGCCTTACACATCATAATAACATCAGCTGTTTTAATCGTTTGTGGGGATCAGTCACTCTACCTCCGTAGTTTGACTTCAGAAAATATTAGACAATGGAAAAGACTGGTGCAAGGAAACCTAAAAAATCTAGAAAGAAAAGGGCGAAAATCTCAAAAGAAAGGGCGAGTCTCCCCAAGAAAACAACGCTTCAGATCTAAAGGGCTGAATGAAGGTAAGTCAAATTAGCGGTTCATGTAGCAACTTCAGGTTCATGGAACCATCTTAATTGTCTCCGTGCAATTATAATACAATTTTGTAGAATGATGAGCAGGTTGTACACCATTTCGCCATTGCCTTCATACTACAATATTGTACAATGATGAACAGTGGGTACACCATTATTACCATTTCCTTCACTGTATAGTATATTCACATGGTACTAGTAAGTGAAGAATATTAGGCAAGGTCAATGTTTAACTCGTTATGTAATATACATTTTCTGGTCATCATTAATCTGGTCCCTAATGTTGCACTTTATAAACAAAAAAAGTGTTATGTGCATTTCTTGTTTTAACATTTTTTAAATTTCATGTAGGGACAGGCGCGGGGATATTGGCACTGTACGTAGGGACACGTTAGGGACTTTTCATGGTTTCTGTAGAGATATTTGGACCAGATATGAGTGTAAATGAGTAAGCACCACTGTGCGAGCCGCGCTACCAAACGGTCCTTCAGAAGTCAGTGAAGTTCAGTGACTCAGTCTTTCCCGACCCGTCGGTGGGAGAGCACGCTCGCTCGGTGTTCACCTCGCTATGCAGTAGACATTCCCACCCGTAGAAAGTTTTGCTGCTGGTGTTTCACGAGTTTCTGCCAGCACCTCTGCCCTTGTTAGAGTCGCTTCACAGACCCCAAGGCGAACCCTGAAGGTTGGGTGCGTAGGCCCATTACATGAGGGGGCCCCTTAGAGGGGTACTGGAAAGGTTTGTGGAGATGGGCCGCAGCGACTCTGATAGGTCCGGTTAAGTCCCGAGAGGGGCAGCGTCAGGGCTGGTACGACGCCGTTTAGACGGTGGCCAGTTTAGCTCTCCTGACGCTGTAGGATAGTTGCTGGACGAGTTTACCATCCCTCGTCAGGTAGCTGTGTTTCTGACTTTGTGGCAGTCTGTTTTTGTTAGGTTTTTATTAAGCTTTTTTTTCTGCCTCTGCCCTTTCTGCGCTATTTTCTGAATTATGCCCCACTCTAACGGCATGGCCAAGTTCCACTCTCCTCGCCCTTTGTCAGGAGAGGAACTATCGCCCAGATCAGTGAAGCATGCTTCGAACCATCCTCGCAATACAAGACAATCTGTTGCTTCACACCGCCTCTCACCTGACGTCACCGTCGCTCCTACTCCTGCCCCTCACCCTGGCAAGACTCCTGCTCGCCCTAGCTCCTCCAAGAAAGCTGCTGCTACCCGTGCTTCCACTTATGCTGCTTCGACAAATGCTGATTGCCCTGAACCTTTCAAGGATAATGCCTCTGCTTCGAACCACCCTCGCAGATCGAAACACCTCCACCAACATGTCGCCTCCTCCTTGGCCGCATTGCAACCCGCGTCACCGTTCCCGCACTCCAGCACCCAGACCCCGCAACGAAGCTCCCACTCTTTCCATTTCTTTGGACCAACTCCGGATGTTCGGAAAGGAGGTGGCACTCGGCACTGCCACCTCCGTGGCCACGTCAACGTAATAATATAGCCTCGTTTAACTCGCTATGTAATATACATTTTCTGATCATCATTAATCTGGTCCCTAAAGTTGCACTTTATAAAAAAAAACTGCATTTCTTGTTTTAACATTCTGTTTATTTCATGTAGGGACAGGCGTGGAGCTATCGGCATTGTACGTAAACACTTGAAACACTTGAAACACTTTAATATGCTTACCATAATACATACATTAATAAAGTTATATAACATAATTTGTATAAGCAGCCCATACGAAGCCATACGGCTATTCGGGCAGCATCTCTGTAGTTTACAAACAAGTTTATCTAGGACGTCAGTAACAATTACATAAAAGAAGAAGAAAAAAAGAAAACAAAAAGAAAAAACAGGGTAAACAAAAAAAAAAAAAAAAAAAAAAAAACCAGGAGAAATACATAGACAATTGCTCAAAAAATCTTTTTTAGAATGCTAATAAAATGTATTGTTGGCACTATAATAAATCTACATGACCATAATTGGAAATATATTAGAACAAATATCTTGTCAGTATTGGGACAATAAATACTTTTTGTATTGCCTTTTAAATGAACATAATGTTGGTAGGGTCTTAACAGAGTCGGGTATATTATTCCATATCTTGGGACCAGAGTAGGCTAGTGAGTGTTGAAAAACTGTCAGGTTATGTTGTGGTACACGGAGGTGTTCACAGTTGCGGGTGGGGTAGTTATGTTGAGGGAGCAAGTTAATATAACGACCACCAGTAACTAATTTGGGCATATATATTCCAATCTGTAATTTGTTTATGTCAAATAATTTCAAGATGTTCATATTCTTAAATAAAGGGTGAGTATGATCAAAGTAGCCCGAATTTGTAATGATCATAATTATTTTCTTTTGTAGCCGGAACAGGGGAAGTAAATGAGTGGGATATGTGTTGCACCAGACTGGAGTACAATATTGAAAGTGTGGCAATACATGGGCATTATAGAGAATTTTAAGTATATTATTAGGCATAAGGTCTCTAATTTGATATAATAGAGATACGATTCTAGACAATTTAAGACATAATTCATTAATGTGTGGTTTAAAGGATATGTTATCATCAAAAGTTACACCTAGTAGTTTGTGTTGGTTAGTTCTGTTGATGACATTGTTGTTGTATAACAGAGTAGGAAGAATTTTAGTCGCCTTGTTGGTAAAGAGCATATAATAAGTTTTGTTTAAATTGATGGTTAGTCTATTACTCAAACACCATTTATAAAAATGTTCTAGGTCTTGGTTGGCTGTTTCTATCAAGGATGTAGGGTCTGCACCAGTAATGAATAAAGTAGAGTCATTAGCAAAAAGTATTGTTTTTAAATTTGTAAATACATTTGGGAGATCATTTATATAGATAAGGAATAAAATGGGACCGAGGACACTACCCTGAGGGACTCCGTACTGAATATGTTGAGGTATAGATAGACAATTCTGAAATTTTGTACTTTGGGTTCTACCGGTAAGGTAGTCTCTAAACCAGTCATGTATGATGCCACGTATACCATAATGTTTCAATTTTTGTAGTAAGATATCATGTTTCACTGTATCAAAAGCTTTAGTAAAGTCTATATAAATAGTGAGCATTGTATGTTGAGCATCCAAGGCAAAGTAGATGTTATCGGTGAAGGCGGTCAAAGCACTAAAGGTACTTAAGCCTTGTCGAAAACCAAATTGTTCTTTGTTGATAATAGATTTTTTGGTTAAGAAATTTAATAGAATTTTTTTCATTAATTTCTCGAATATTTTTGAGTAGGTGCTTAGCAGTGATATTGGTCTGTAATTGGCAATGTTGTCTTTTGGACCTTTTTTATAAATAGGGATTACGGTTGCATGTTTTAAACATTGAGGAAAAATTCCTTTTTCGATGGACTGGTTGAACAAGATTGATAATGGAACAGTTATTTGTTCTTTATTAGCTTTTAGGAGAGAGACGGAAATTTCATGGGTATTACACTTTTGTTTTTAATGAGTTTATTACAGCTGCAACGTCTTGTGGTAGTACTGGAGGAACAATCATTGATGTTGGATAATTACCTCTCAGAAAGTCAAGTGGGTTAATATCGGAAGGTGGGATGTTGTTATCTAAATTGGAAGCAATATCTGTATAATACTTATTGAAGGCCTCTGTTACATCGGATGGGCATCTCATTACTTTATTATTCATTTTTATGTAACTGAGATAAGTTTTTTTATAGTTATTTTTCAGCTGATTTATGGTTTTCCATATTTTGCGTGTATCATTTTTAAAGTTTGTAAATATCGACATATAGTATGAAATTTTATGATTTTTTATAATCCTATTTAGGACATTGCGGTATTTTTTATAATAACTTTCAGAGACAACACCTATTTTATAGTCCTTAAATAGATTATTTTTGGTCTTGACCGATTTAATTACAGCTGACGTTATCCAAGGGTTATGTAGCCGATTTTCAGAAATATATTTTGTTTTTATTGGGAAACATTCATTGTATAAATTACTCAGTTTGTCTAGAAATGTATTAAAGTTTAAATTTATATCTTGTGAAGATAAGAGTGTGTTCCATAATATGGTGTGAAGTTTTTGAGAGAAAAGCTCCTTATTATTAGGAGTTACATTTCTGAATTCTATTTTATTGAGCTTTGATTTTTTTGGGGGGAAGGAAATATTTAAGAAAATAGGAAGATGGTCCGAAATGGGAAAGTGTACAATACCTGCGGTAAACTTTCCACATAAATTAGTGTATATATGGTCTAGGAGAGAAGGGTCACCCAAATTTACACTATCTGGAAATCTAGTGGGTCTGGAGATGTGAGGAACAAAATTTAAAGTTTGAATGTTTGCTAGAAAGTTATTTGTTGGTGTATGGGTTGTATGCTCAAGTAAGTTTATATTAAAATCTCCTATGAGTATTATTTTCTTCTGTTTTGCTTTGTCTTGTAATGCTGTATTTATGACATTCGTGAATTCGTCTCTGCAATCTGTTTTACTAGTTGGTTCTATATATTGCACAAATCAGAAAACTGAATGATTCAGTTATAATTATCACAGTAGTATTCATGTCTATCTGTCATCTGTTCATTTATTGACATTGAATTACTTACTATTAGAATTATTACGTAGGGAAACCTAGGGACTTTTTAGGTTTCCTGTAGGGATATTAATGACAAAAATGTGTGAGTCACATACTGGCCGTCAGCCAGGCTCAGCCGCGAAGTTGCCTGACTTGCCGTTTTGGTGATCACTGTCAGTTGAGGTGTAATTTGTACAATAGGGCCAGAGAGAAGGGTCGTTCATTCCCTGGGCTCCCTTTTCTTGTGGTGGTTTGTATTTAGGGGGGATGGTGTTTTTGTACAGGTATTGTATTATAATTGTATGGTATTATTAAGTAACTTATTGAAGAGTTTTAGTGGACCACTTGGGCCCAAACTCGTGTTATTGCTTTTTGTCTTGGTTTTTGGTGGTTTGTTAGTGTGGTTGTTTCGTCTTGGTATTGCCGAGTTGTGCGTCGTCTTGTTTTTGATTGGTTCAACCACATTGCTATTTCTCTGGTAATCAACCGAAGGCGATTCTGTTCACCATTGCATATGCAGCTAACAGCCACGTCTGGAGCTTAGAGTCGAAGTGCTCCTTACAAGTGGTCCGGGGGAGATATCGTAACACCGACTCAGTATAACCTCTAGTTACGTGACGGAGGATAATTCCGCCTTCGATCCTGAAGCAATTGTAATATGTGACAAGGTAACTGGAATTAACCAGTGTTGTTTGTTCCCCATAACGGTACTTGTAACAACTTGCACTGCCCTCGGTTGGCCAGCTACTTGTAACAGTAACCGCCTCAGTCCATAACTTCAAGTTGTGTATTTGCCGCCTCCCCAGAATCCCCAGATTGCTGTGGTGGTTGTTTAGTAATTACCATCCCCGCTATTAGTCTTGTTACATCACTTTACTATAATTACTAGTACCTTGACTACCTTAAATTAACATCATGGCGGAAGGCAAGGTTGTGGTTCAATTACATCTGGAAGAACTCATTCTTCCTCACCTCTCAGCCTACGTTGTCCAGAGTTTTTGCGGCAGAGGACTGTGGACTCACTGCGCCCTGGTCGTGGAGTTCATGATTGGCGACGGTGGCAAACGCTGTGACAAGGAGGAATGTATTAGGTTCGTTCCCTTGGTATTTTCTAGTGTTTTGCCCCATACTCCCCCTCTACCACAAAACAAAGCTTTGAGACCTGCTCGGGAATGCGGGATATTTGACAGAGGTATAAAATGTGCGTCGGCAACCACATAGGTGTTTGAGTTAGGGGTGTTGAAAAAATTCCCTAGAACTAGGTAAAATTCTTGGATTTTCTTCTGAGTCAAGAAAACGTGTGAAGCGCTTCTGACGATCCTCACATAACGATGACCGAAGTGTCGAGAATCCCCCAATCACCCGCTAGGAGGTTTAGGTTAGGCATATCGGTGGGTCAGCCCCCCCGCTAGGTAAGGTTAGGTTTATTTTGGTAGGCAAATTTCTCTAGATATAAGGAACATTACCTAGATCTAGGTAATTTAACCCCCCTAGACACTCTTAAATTACGTTTTTCAGCCGCGATAATTTGTTTCCCCACCCGAAAACCCCGCTTCCCAAGGTCCCCAAACTGTTTGGCGGAAGTGGGCTAGTTGGGGCAACACTAGAATTTTACCGGTTCCTTTATAGGAATAATTAGACAAGTGGGGCAGGCTACCATTGTCTCCGCGGGGCAAGCAAGTCCACCATGGTACCCCAATATATTGCCACAAGCATGTCTTTTCCATTTCATGAACTGTATCATATACCAAATCCAAGTCTTAGGGTAGAGTCGCTACTATCCGATCACCTGCAAGTGTTTGAAAATTCCTGAATGCAAATCAAGAGAGAATATTGAACTGCATATGAATGTTATAAATGATGCCTAATTGATATGCGTGTCCAAATGCCATATCACAGCTGAAGACCCTTTGCTCCACATGGCCGCAAAAAATTAGTGGGCCATTGTATACTGTTTTCTTATAGGCAACTCAGGAAGTGACTTTTACAAACTAATTAGAACAGCAAGTCTTTACTACTGATGTCTCAAATTAAAAATGTCCTAAAAAGTGATCGGAGTTAGTGGGTAAAGTGATCGACTGAGCTGCTGTACCATGAAGTCCGATCACTTGATGAAACCTCGTATAAGCAAAACTACATTATTCAGGAATCTGTTGACCACTTCCTAAACATTTAAATTACGCGACTTAGTTTACAGCTACAAAGAAATTATTGGGTGTGTTTTATTCATGTTAAATTGGCCATACCAAAAATAAGTAATATTAAATAAAGTTTATAATCGGATATTAACGAATTACCCTAGGCAATAAAACATTATAGCGCTTTGTTGGTCCTGGTGGAAACGCCGACGTGAGGTTTCGCAGGGGAATGCTTGCAGCCTATGTTGGATCTCAAAAGGCGTTTGACTCAGTGCATGGGAGTCACTCTGGATTTCTGCGACTTAGTCGGGATTCCTGCAGGACTTGTTGAAGGACTCCTTCCTGTTAATACAGGTTAGGCAAGCGTGCGTCCTTGCCCATCACTTTTCAACACTTGTATGGACTGGGTATTGGGCAAAGTTGTAGATCAAAGTGATTTGGAGCATTTTTCCGACAACACAAAGATCATTGATCTTGTTTTGTTGCAGATGATGCAAGTAATCTTTGCTGATCGCTGGATGTCCTTCGATGGCTCTCGAGGCGCTGCACGATGAGGCAAAGCTTTGGGCTTGCGCTCTCGTGGCTCAAGACCAGTTCCAGATGTTTGGAGGCTTACTAGATGAAACTACGTCGGGTTCATGACGTCGGCGAGGACATTGATATCTTGGAAAGTTTTACAACCTTGGTAACGCAGGTCCCACAATGACTGCGGATCACGTAAAAAAGTCTACGCGGATTGGTATAGTCACGGTGTTATAGTGACTCGCTCAGCAGGAGTATTTGGCCGTGTCGGTACCTGTGCAGGAACAAAGATCCCGATCTTCAAATCGCTTGTGATTCCCCGGTCTTACTCTAGGTTGTGAGACATGGACACTTAATAGCGGACTTGAAGAGACTAATCGATGCCATTTTGGTAATAAGTGTCTTCAGCAAATCTATGGGGTATGGCCTGGGATGATTACGTGTCGATCGCGATTTGAGCTGAGATCAGTCGCTTATTACCTGCATAGTCCCGCAGCCCAACTTCGCTATCGGCATGTGGCACGCTCTCTGAAACCGATCCTTCCCATCGGGTTGTATCTGTAAGCGACAATCCGGCGTGGAGGAGACCAATGGGAACGCCCACAAGGCTCGTGGCTGGCGTAAGTTGATGTTTTCTTGTCGAGAGCTGCTTGGTATGGGAAATAGGGTCCTGCATAGGGATTCGCGCGTGGTGACTCCCCGGGAGTTTGGCGTCCGTAGGTGTTGGTGAGGCGACGCGCCCCCGGCGAATGCCCCCAATGAATGATGGATTGAATAAAAACTACAAAATTGTGGCCGCAAGCACTCGTATTTGACCACATCTCATCAGAGCAGTGTTGCCAATCAAATGGGACAGGGGGTAAATACAAGTGTTTGGGTGCAGTAATGTCTGGTACAACAGGAAAGTTCATTACAAAAAATCTATATTATTATCAATCTGGTCCAAATAAGCCATATATGACTCAACATTATTATCAAGTGAGACACTGACATTGTGCAATGAAGTGCTTTGTGGTCAGATGACTTAAGTATCGTCCAGACCTTTCATCATTCCTGATTTATGCAAATCAATCATGCCATTAAACGAGTATATCAACCACACGTCGTCACTTTTGTATCCATCACCGTTTTTAAATAATCCGCAATCAAATCTGCATCCCCGAGTTTCAAAACACACTCAAGGTTTGCAGACCTCAGCGGCTTCAAGCTCGGTGACGTACCCATCAGGAGGCTTCATCTTCTGGCGCTGATCAAGAGGCACGTAAACACAGAGGATAAATCTAGTACTTGAAGATTATTTGGGTGTTTCTGATAGATTCTTTTTGCTATCTGCCCACATGCATGCCAATCTTTATGGTGCAGCAAAACAGCTGTCCTTTCGAGACAAGTTTTGCACACGGAAGGAGTGGCGGTGTAGGGTGATACACGCCTATAGTGTGTTGGGGCGAGCAGTTGTGTTGAGAAACGGCGCCCCCCCGTGACGACAGTGACTCAGTCCCACAACACATACAACCAGGTGGCCCTTTTAGAACAGGGACGCCAGGACTGGCAGCAGCGGTGGACCACCACGACTGTGAGGCTTTGCTCTTAACAAGACCAGTAAACTCAGTTGGTGGAGTGGACGTGCCCTGTGGGTGAGAGACCCTGTGGTGTTGGCTGTCACACTTCTCCTTCCCGCCCGCATATTTTTCCCAACTCTATGCTGTAGTTTAATGCAGTATGGGTTTTCCGAGTATGACGTTTGACTGTAGCTCCAAAACTAACCATAGGATTTTCTCGAAAGTACCTTCATTGTGATTCCCACACACACATGTTTAAAAACCGTATTTACCATCCATGTTTTGGCAGAAGTGCCAGGTCCTCCTGCTGAACCTCAGGCTCTGCTAACACCTGTTCATCCACCTCGTACTCGGGCTCAAACTAGCATTCCATGACATCTGAGGTTTTCGTTTTCCTCATAGTATACGCGACCAGCGCATTTCTTTCGGGTCAGATTTGAGCACGTTCTCTAGAGCTGTCACGCGACAGATTCACTGTGACACCGAAGTACAATCGTTTCCCTCATAACATTGCCGACAGTGTCCAACAGAGTGTCTGCGGCGTCCCATGTTCTGATCATCAATAACAGTCGGTAGCCTGTTGGAGGAGAAGATTTTTTTTCGCGCGCTTTTTACAAAAGTCGTGTTTTTACGGAAAATAAGGCCTGGAAATCAATGACCCCGTTTTACATCTACTTGAGTAATATTGATTTGACATCTTCAAGCCTCATATATATGGGCAGTGATGTTGATTTTTCTATGTGAAACAGTATTTTGATGATACAGCATTTAAGTACAAAAAATGTATACGTTTTAAAAAGAGGGGGAAAGTTTACGTCAAGTTTGAAAAGGACAAAAACAAAAACCCTTGGGCGCCTTTTTATTATACTCAAAATACCCCAAACTTGCAAAAACCCCTTTTAAACCGAGAGGACCAGTAATCCCCTTCAAGTGATGTAGTAGGATTCACTGTGTTTGTGAATTTAGTTGTAGTTTATAAGAAAAAGTGGATAGACAAGAAAAGGTGGCCCGTGAAAACCCGGGCAAGTGATGACTTCTGGGATCGGGATTTTATAGGAGCTAAATGCCTGCAATGCTGTAAAGCAGCAGATAGGAAAATCATGGGAAAGGTAAAATTTATGGCTTTTTTTTCCCCCCTAAGCAAAACAACCCTTCGTCACTCTACTACCACCCAAAAACCCTTTCTAACCATACTTTTTACCCCGTTCCCTATGAGTTCGTCTATCTGTCTAGCTGTACATGTCTGCATGTTCATTTAAGCTCCCATAAGGGAAAGCCCATCCCGAAGTCATCACTTGTCTGGTGTCCGGGGCCACTTCGCTCTGTCTATCCATTTTTTTCCCATAAACTACAACTTACTATTCACAAACAAGTGAATCCTACTACATACTTTTAAGGGGGTTATGGTCATCTTGCGGTAGTAGGGGGGAAGCAAATTTGAAGGTTTGTTGGGTTGTAAAATAAAACTATAATTTTTTGTTTGCTGAGCCAAAACAACCCATCACTATCAGGCAGATCTGAGTCTGCGTTACACTCACAACCCAAACAAGCGCGTTTTGCCGTGTTGTATATTTTGGCCCCCAAAAAAACCTTTTTCATTTATGGGCTTGCAGCAAAAAAAATTGGTCGTGAATGTGCCTTTTGCCCCAAAGCTTTTTTAATACTCCGTGTTTTGGGGTAGTAAACGGTCCATTATTTTTGGGATTAGGGGGTTTTTAATGGCACAACAATTTGGGGAAAAAAAATTTGGGGCTGGGGCGATTACTTTAAGAGGGAGCATCTAATGGAAATTCATATCTCTATATTTCTTACCCAACAAGCTTAAATTTTACACGTACTAGATATTTAAAATTTACATTATT
>JACEEZ010023233.1:30000-73110 GCA_016584305.1 Chionoecetes opilio
TCGTAAAATTATTGTTCTATAATATTATCAAATAAAAAAACTGTAAAAAACACTAAAGAAATCCATTAGAGACTGGAGAAATATGCATGAACTTAAACGGCATCGCCATTAATATTTTGCGTGAGACTTTTTACATGCAACATGTTCAATAGAATCGGAATTGTATAGCTTACCATTGATATATTCGTTTTATGATAATAAATAACATCATCAATCTGGTAATTTTCCCCAAGATGATGTAATTTATTTAGTTAACGGTAATTTATGTATGGTTCTATCATTTATCAGAATGGAAATATATCAATGGAAAGCCAATTACAATTCCGCTTCTATTGATATGTTTCATGTAAAAATGTTTCTCGCAAAATATTAAATGGCGAGGAGTTTAAGTGAATGCCATATACTTCAGAGTCTATAATGGCATTTCTTTAGTGTATTTACAGTTTTATTTGAAATATATACAACAAACATTTACGAAGATAATGTATATCATTTATACTATTAAACCACAGGAAGGAAATAGGGGTGATGTTTCCGAAAAATGGCCGGAACCCCCCCCCCCTCCCCCCCCCCCCAAAAACTGGCTCACTCGGAAATAGCCCAAAAGGAGTAGCAAGTACAGAGGCGATTTGGTGAGAGAAGCCGTAACAAGCCGGCTTCGTACGGCTTCTCTCTCGTTTTTCGTGCCTCGCCAGAACGGCTGACAGTGGGTTTCAGGCTCGCCCCGCTCGGCGCTCACAGCTGAAAACTGTAAACCAAAACAACCACACGACGAAAGTGTACCTTCGAATGAAAGCATTAATAAAGTTCACGATAAAACTGACTGACGATATTGTGAATGGATCCACAACACATAATCCTTCACATTAATGTTTTTTTTGTTCCATAAACAAGGACTATTATAGGGCAAGGTAAAAAGAGGCGGGCACCTACGGACCTCATATGGGGCTGGTAGGTCGAGTTCCAACATTAGGACTTATTTTTATTAACTGCTGCACTGATGGCAAGGGGCAGGTATAATGAGGATTTCAGTAACTGGCCATCATCTTTGCCCGCCAGTGCCGGGATTTTCCGCTTTGGTGTTGGGCTGATATATTTGCTTGGAAGATAGGGGCTGTTTTTCATCTTGGGCTAATTTTGGCATTAAAAATAACTCTCTCTCTCTCTCTCTCTCTCTTCTCTCTCTCTCTCTCTCTCTTCTCTCTCTCTCTCTCTCTCTCTCTCTCTCTCTATCCTCTCTCCTCTCTCTCTTCTCAGCTCAATGAATTACTGTATGGGTATATGGGACTCAACAAATACTTTCTCAACTGTACTTTTAGCGTTTTTAAAACTGCAAAATATGCAGCTAAACTAGCTATTAGAGGAGCTAGAAAGAAGGATCACTTCCTCCTATCATAAAAGAGTTAAAGTGGTTAACAATTAAAGACAGATATATTTATGAAAAAAATGTTTCGCTGTTTGATTATAAGGCTGTCAAGGTTGTATCCGGAGTGGTATCTAGTTTTCCATTGTCCAGGGAACATACAGCCGTACAACAAGGAAGCTAAAAGACCTTTATTGTGCCAAGAGGCTGAAACAGACTGGTGCCAGACCCATCACTGTACAAAGGCCTTAACCAGGAACAATTGCCTTCATGCATAATTAATTTGGAAGTCTACCACTTTTAAGTCTTGACTTATAAAATTTACTTTAAATTGACCCAAGTGAACTATTAATTTGTTTCCCCATATCAAATAGGCAGTGGATATTGCTAGTAGTATTTTAAAAGATATTGAAAGTGACTTTTAGTTCTATTATTGTTAATGTTATAATTCATTTCCTTTGAATGTTTAGTTTTGACTTTCGTTTATGTATGTTTTTTATTTGCGTGACTTCAGAAGAAGTTTCATTTTAGTATATATTGCATAGAACATCGTGATGTATGATTTGATAGTAAAACCATGTTCATGGCAATAAGATATTTATTTATTTATTTACTCCCCTCTCACTACTCTCAGAGTCTTCTCCTTCATCTTCGGTCGGATACACTTCATGCAACCGGCACATACATACCTGAAACTTAGCCTGTGTTACTATTGCAGATTAAACCTTGAATGAAAGGAAATCGAGACAGACAGCATTATGAGTGTTTGTTTCATACTGACAATTAGTCATGTCATAGTTTCATCCTAAATTTACCGAGATTTGCCACCTTGATAAACAGGGTCAATATACAAGGAAATGCAAATAATATATAAAGTATGTTGTTGAGTGTACTTTATAGAAGTTTATAAGGACAAGTATAAAAAATTTAATAACAGCAAATAATCCAACTATACACTAAAATAAAAAACAAAATGTATTCTAAACCTCAGGATTTTTAATGCACAAAGGGCCAGTGTAATGCTGATTGGTCAGATAATGCAACCAAAGTAGCCAGTAATACGATTAACACATTCGTTATTCAACAAAAATACAATTTCTCATAACTAGTTTCATAATTTTGTATTTCCTATATGCAGAAACACTCTTGGACCCATAACCTAATCATACTTATGTCACCAAACCGAAACGTATTAGGTATATAAACTGATGCTCCTGTAGATACTTTGTCAAAGTTAGTGTATACACACAACCCTAGCTTTTACGGACCTTTAGAGAACCAAATATCGGCTTCAACACATTTGCTACGCCAGGCCGGTATATGCGTGCTTTTACCGAATAAGTCATTATATGCGTTGTAAGGTTCTGTTGTTTTTAATTGCCCTGATTCGTGTAGTATTTGTGATGGCTGGACATGTATGTAGTAGTATACGAAACTTCGTCAGATGTAAGGACAAAGTTCACGTACACGGAATTAGTCGGCAAAATAGGGAACTTCACGCATATAACGACCACAATTTGTTATATGTGCGAAAAGTTCGGATCACTCGGATAATTATAACCTCGCAATCCCTTCCCCCAATTATTCGTCAAAGCGAGCAGTACATCCTTACAACATTAATTATATGTTCAACATAAAAAATCGGTACACCAAAAAAATTAGCATTACCTTTTAACTAAAAATACTAATTAACAAAATACTACAGACAATACACCATATATATATATACATATTATATATATATATATATATATATATATATATATATATATATATATATATATATTATATCTATATATAATATAGGTAAGTCTTAAGAAAAGGGCTCCACCCCCTATCTTCTTCTTATAGCCAAACAAGCTTGGGGACATGGTGGACACCGGGGTTTTTGGGTGGGGGAGCACACAACATAAGGGGAAATATGCGGCCCCCACAAACAAATCCATAAACTAGGAAAATTTCCCTAGTATAGACTTTATCGGGGCAATATTTCCCGTATATGTGTGCTCCCCCACCCAAAAACCCGGTTTCCACCATGGTCCCCACGCTTGTGTCTATCAGAAGAAGAAGAGATAGGAGGTTGAGCCTTTATTCTAAAATGACAAAACTCACAGACCTAACCTAGCACCCCACCCTCGAGGAGCCCATCGGGCTAGTGCACTAACCTAACCTAACCGACCTGACTGACCTAACCTAACCATACTGACTTAGTTTTCTCAAGACCTGAAATTAATATCGGCCATGTAGGCAAAGTAAGGATCGGCATCATTAAAATCTAAACAGGATGTGTTAAGGACAGTAAGTATAACACATAGAGCCAACATTTGGGTCAGCTTACCGTGGAGCCCTGTTCCTTAAGATTTTCCTCAACGCCAATGTAGTCATTTCCACCATATCTATCAGCACCTCTACATACCATTAATATTGTCAGTCTCGTCCACAGATTAATGATACTTAAGATATCTGCCAATGTTTTGTGGTGAATCGGATGATGGTGAAGGTATTGGTACTCTGTCTCCGTCGGCGAGAGTTCCAACATTTTCACGTTCTCAACAAGTGTGAGAGATCTCTTAAGAAACCAAAATTGGAGCATAAGGAATCAGCGAAAACGTTTCCGGTCGGTTTGATTGCATAATTAGTAAAATTAGAAAAACAACGTATGGTGTTATGGTTAATTAAAAGACTCGAGAAAGTTATTTAACCAGACGGATCGACGTTCTATATCACCATGTTTAATTCCATTTTAGCTCTATGTAGTGTGGTCCGAAAGTAAGCCCGTGCTACTAAATGTACAAAATCAGGCTAATTTGTGCCATATTATCAGACGACATTCATCAAAAACTACGTCGAGCTAGCCCTATCGTCAGCCTGATAAAGGACATGATCCTTCTTCCACCATTTTAAAGTTGGTCCTGTCGCGTCATTAACCTTGTATATTCTTTTCGTGAGTCTAAGGTAAGTGCATGCTTCTGAATGTACATCTATGTGTTTACTTGTGTCCTGTATCTGTAATTAAAGTATTCTACGACGATACCACGGTGTCAGAATCTATGACCTCCCCCGCATATTGTTGTTATCTACTGACGTCACGGCAACAAGCGGGAAGAAGCCGTGGTAAGCGAACCCTGGCCTCTCGCTCTTACGGCTTGACCAGCTGGGCCAATTCGTAAGAAGCCGGCTTTTTTAAAGTGCCTCGCCATAACAGAAAACGCAAGCTGCCAAGAAGCGGATTCTTACGGGCTTCTTCACCAAAATCGTCCTCAGTATTACGTAGGTCTTGAAAAGAAATACTGACATTAAACTCGCATCAATTGTAAATTACCAGGCTTAAAATTGACGCAAAAAGTATGGTTAGAACATAAGAACATAAAGAAAATAAGGAAGCTACAGAAGCGCGAGCCTACACGTGGTAGTTCCTGTCACCTAACCTACTACATCACCTTTCATCCCCATCCATGAACCTATCCAGCCATCTTTCAAGCTTCCTAAGACTCAGCACTAACGTTCTGTCTATGAGACCATTCATTCATCACCACCCTATTTGTGACAGTTTCCCTATTTCTCTTCATAAATTACGCTTTTCCAGCTTGAATCCGTTACTTCTGGTTTACGTTTCGTCTCCATTATTAATAATCGCTTAGTACGACAATTCAGATCCTTCTGTCCAAGCTTCTTCTATGATGCCTTTCTGTCTTCTAGCTTGTCTAGACTTTTTTTTTTTTTTTTGCGATACTTGTCTTAGTTGTATGATTTCCTCTCCTGGGCCTGTGTGCACAATTTATTTTCAATACTTCGTCAAGAACACCGGAGAAACACTCGCTGCCTCATGCATGCTGCCAACAGACATTATACTCTTTTAGCTCCGCCCAATTTTTTACTACACTTTTGAGTGCACTGCTGGATAACCGACATAACCACGGATAACATTTGTCTCGATTATACTCTTGTTATTGTACCCTTCTTTCTCTCGTGCTGACTAGTGGCGTCCACATTTTTTTTAGCCGTTCTTTGCTAGCGCTTCTTTCGTTATCAAGGACTGCTTCAGGTGATGTATGCTTTGAATGTGCCTAGTCAAGTACGTGGACAAATCCTGGTCCGGTTTGTTAGGACGCAGGTCTTTTTCTCTTGCTTGGAGGCTGCCACCATGCCCCCGTCAGGACCCTGATGTTGAGGCCCTTGATGTGGCTCCAATGCAGCCACCTGACTGCTTGTCGATGGCACTGGGCTGCTCCTTGCTCGGTCGTCGGCACCGGGCTGCTGGTTCTGGTCGTGCACGGCTGCTTGTTGCGCGTCGTGGCACGGGCTTGCTTGTTTCTGGGTCGTGGCATCGGGCTGCTCGCTGCTCGTCGTTCCCGCCATCGTGACTGGTTGACCCGCCCTCCACCAATAGCGAGAAGGATGGTCAATGGCCTTTGTCCTAGGAACGACTCCAGCAAGTCATGAGAAGCGGTTCCTTGGTCCTGGCCCTCCCTGTGAAGACTTGGGTGTCCTAATACTTCAGGAATAGCCTTTATTGACGACATTTCATCTGAAACCTGGTTGGTGCACCCCTGGAGCACATTCTGAAAGACGGCAAACGATTCCTTCCACCAACCTGGCGCTTCACTGATTATTAGTAGAAGGGGAGCGTTCCTTTACATCAGATGAACTGTTTCTTGTAAAGGGACACCGTCCAGAAGATTTCTTTACACCTGGACGATTAAATGACTGGTTCATTAACGAGCCTGGTTCGATTGGTCGTCGGAACATATATCTTTGAACCTGATTCGACAGGGATTCATCCAGGTCATGAGGTTCGCGTACAATCCTTTCGCGTGGGAATAGAAACACGCCTCACTCTCCCTCTCGTGCAGAACTTGTAGCACAGATCGAAACACTTACGGCCGCATGTCGTTATTTTGTTGAAATGATGTTAGCCGGCGGTGCAAAGGAAAACAATTTCAGTCCTGAAAGCTGGGAGGTTTCCTAAATGGGGAAAACCAGTTAAATCAAGTTCGGAGAAGAACTGTGGGAAAAGGCTTCGGCTGGTGACTCCAACTCAAGTTCAAGTTTGAAGATCGTTACTCGCGAACACACACACTCATAACCATGTATGGATCATACTGATTCTTCATTACCAATGTGCACTTGGGTATGAAATACTCGCGAGTAGCCCCCTATGAACAAGCCAGTTCTCGTGCCGCACGCAAAAAGTAGCACGAACACTCTTCTAGGATCGGGAGTGTTAGCCATGCCCCTCGCATCCCGTCTTTTTGCCCGCAGCCTAGCGCCGCCGCCCCCCCCCGCTTGCGCACTAGGCTGCCACCGATCAACGCACTAACCTCGCGAATCAAAGCATCTTGACGGGCTCAATGCTAGCCCGTGGTCTCCCTGCTGAAGGGCCCAGATAGACACAAAAATGGTTGAATTGGCGTGTATGAAGGGTCCGCGGCGTCACTGAATGAGCTTGAAAGACATGACATAGATGAATTGGCCTATGTATGAATTGATTGGTATGAGTTGCCATGGTATGAGTTGCCATGTTATGACGTTGCCATGGTATGAGTTGCCATGGACGAGTTGCCAGTATCGAGTTAGCCATGTATGAGTGCCTGGGTATGCGTTGCGTGGTATGAGTTGCCATGGTATGAGTTTACCTGGGTATGAGTTGAATGCTATGAATTGTCTGGTATGAATGACCGGGGTATGAATTGTCTGGATGAATTGCCCCGGGGTATTTATGTCCGCCGGGTATTATTGTCCGGGGTATGAATTGCAACCATGGTATGATGTCCGGGCTTTAATTAGCATGTAGGAATTGTCGGGGTATGAAATAGCATGGTATAAATTGTCGGGTATGATTCTACGCGTATGAGTTGGCCTGTCAACGTTCCAACACAGGCACACTCACAACAAGCAACCTGGAGAGAGGACTCTTCAGACAAGAAGACCTGACAAAAAACTCCAACATTCCACCGAGATGCAACCGAATGAATGGGGCCGATCTATTGAGCTTTAGAAATCGGTTAGAACTAAAATATGTCAACGAAAAGGACGGCATGAATAGGCAGCACAGCAAACACAACAAAACCAGAACCAAGCAGAACAAACACTCTCATCAGTGATATAAACCTAAACATGTAAAAGCCTCTGATCTAAATAACAACTGTAGAATTAGAACCTGCATGAGGCAAATATTGATTTCATTGAAAAGCTGGGTTACTGAAAATGCTGTCCTGGATCACCAACGAAATGTTATAATATACGGGCGGGACTTTTTTGATGCGAGGAAAGCAGAGCTCCCGGGATATTGTCTTAGGACAATCTCAGTGCCTTAATTTGAGAACTCAAAAAACAAAAACGAAAATATAAGTATACCGTATGTAAACTAGTACCTAGACTACAATCTGACACCTTACAAGGAAAATTAATGAATTAAATGAACATTTACAAAAGTGGGGCGATGATAACGGTATTAACAAACAAATTAAATCCGACCTTTTTTAAAACTGGGGACAGGAGAGATCGACGCGGTTTGCTAGGCAGGTATGGCGAACACCAAGGCTCTGTGGATTGTTTTACTTTCATTACTAAAAATAATATAGAATTTTCCCGTCAATCTCCGAAATAAATATTGTGATTCTCCTTTCATAACCTAAATAATACAAATTTTCCTTAAATGTCATGAAAAAACTATAGTAACCCTTTGGCAAAGCTGTCCGTGAACACGCCCCTGCCTTCCCTTCATTGTCTTCGTGGCAGCTGCCTTGGTGTACTAGTCGATCAATTATCATCCAATACCACTGGAGCGGAGGGTCAGCACGCGTGAGTCCCCGTGCAGGTTCTCTTCCAATACCAAGCAACTGACAGAAAACAACAACTGCTGCTCCATCGTGGTCACGGCTTTGATTGTTTTCGTCGAGAGTTTGGTGTGCTTGGTTGGAAGAGACGCCTGCACGGGGACTCGCGCGAGTGGTGTAGTAAGTGGCCGAGGCGACCGCCACCGTTGTATGCCACCCAATGATGATGATTGATTATTAATGATTGCTGGATGCCTCCGTTGAAGATGGTTGGTGACAGTGATCGCCTCAAAGGACCCATGCCTTCTTCAACATAGCATTGACATTTCCGCAATGCCTGCCCCAAAACCTAAAGAATCTAGAATCTTGTTGTTAAGTTATGAAAGAACGGCAGACATTGCCAGAGAGGATCCTTGGTTACACCTACCAGCTGCCTGCCATTCCAACGCAGTTGCCAGTTGGCCTCTCCACTCTCATCTGCATCTGATGCAGTTCATGACCCCTCTGGGAGATATCACTCAGTATTCTCCGCGTCCTTCCATTACCTCTGAGAGATGTGTGTAGGGCGTGCCGTGAAGTGGGTGTTTGGGAGAGGGACAGAACGTGAAAAATAATAAGTTGAAGTTGAGGGTCGCAGGAGACAGAAAAGAAGAGGTTGAGTGGGGTTTTTTTTATTAAATTTATTAGGGAGGGAGGAGGAGAGAAAGGAGAAGGGAACAGAGGGAGTCTTGAGTAGGATAGGATGAGGAAGGCGAAGGGACAGAGAGTCTTGAGGAGCGATAGGATGACTTTTTTTTTTACTTATTGTTTATTGCCTCCATGATACAATACTTTTTTTATTCATTTTACATAAGGAAGGCATAAGCCTAGGTCTGTTGAGCGCAAGCTCCTATACAGACCGTTGAGTAGAAATACAAAAGTGTTAGCAATGTGGATTTAGGCCATTGGCTAACAAATATATACAATATTAATAAACGGACAGTATAAATAATAATACATACGTATATACCTATTATCACATACATGATACATATTACAAACATACCTACAACATACACATACATTTATGCGCACACACGGACACCTACATTACCATAAATTACACACATCCCAAACATAATTACAATTAAACACAGTGTAATATACAAGTACACACTCACATAATGATCCATGCATACCTCAGAAGACTTAGTGTGTATAATTTGAAGCAACAATCTAGTTTATGTTTGAAGGCTATTTGGAGTTGTGGAATATTATTCTGTGGTAAACTTTCCATAATTGACACCTCTGACTGAAACATTGTGCTGAGGATGAGTAGTCCTGCAACGTGGTATTCGTAACTGTAATGACCTTGTAGCAAAAGTATTATGAAATGTAGTGAAAACCGTTATCAAACAGGATACACATGTAATGATTTATAAACAATAAGTTTGATTGCAGAGATATTATATCAGACAGTTTGAGTAACTGGTGGTCTCGAAATAGTGGGTTGGTGTGCTCATAGCGTGACTTATAGAACATAACACGTATTAACTTTTTTGAGAAATAAATAAATTATCCACATATGTTTTATATGCTCCCCCCCAAATTGTTGAACAATACAGTAGATATTGATATCCTAGTGATGAATATATTGAATAATACACTCAAAAGTGATACAGCTACGAATTTTATATAAAACGCCAGTTAATTAGATATTTTAGTACATAATTGATTTATTTGTGATCTCCATGTTAATTTATTGTCAATGGTTATACCTAGAAATTTATATTCTTCAACTTTACACAAGGATAAATAATTTATTTTGAGGTCAATATGGGCTGCACTAGTCATTAGAGGGTGGGATACCATGTAGCATGTTTTAGAGATGTTCAGTGTTAGTTCATTGCTTTTTATCCAGTTAGATACATTAATTAACTCTGAGTTTAGTATATTCTCTATTTCACCAAGATCTCGTCCTGAATATATATGGAGGTGTCATCAGCAAAAAGCAAAAACTTCAATTTATTACTACAACGTAAAATGTCATTGATATAGATAAGAAACAAAACTGGGCCTAAAACTGAACTTGTGGTACACCATAGCAGATTGATTCATGTGAAGATGCAGAATTTATTATATACAGTGTATTGTCTTCTGTGGCTTAAGTAGCTGTTGAACCAGTCATGTGCCGGGCCACGAATGCCATAAGTTTTCAATTTCTCTAATAAAAATAGGATGAGAGATGGTGTCAAACGCTTTTGATAAGTCACAAAATACTGTTATTTGATGAATTTTGTTGTCTAATGAGTTATAAATACTATTACAAAGGTGATGGATTGTAACTCTGTACTATAGTTGGGTCGAAAGCCATACTGAAATTCTGTTAGTAATGTAAATTTTGACAGGTACTCCATTAATCTGCTTACAACAGTTTTCTCAAAGATTTTACTAAAGCTTGAAAGGATAGAAACAGGTCTGTAATTACTAAAGAGAGACTTTCACCTTTTTTAAATATGGGAACACTTTCGCTAATTGTAACTGTTTTGGAAAACTACCTTCTTTAAACGACAGATTTATGATATAATCTAAAAAGTTAGAGACTTCACAGCTGCATTGTTTTATAACTTTAATATTAATATCATCATAGCCTGGCGAAGTTGTCTTAAGGTTTTTAATAATAGATTCGATTTCTGGTATTGATGTAGGTCGAAGGAAAAATGAAAAGGGTACAGGGTCAGGTAGGTACTGTCTAAATGAAGTAGCACTGGCACAATGTTCTGAGCTAGTTGAGTAGCAACATTACTAAAATAATCATTAAATGCAGTAGCAATTTCGTTATTGTTAGATGTTTTATTGCAAAAAATTATAGAAGGTGGTAACTTTGACTGGTTCTTTCCATTAGATTATTAACAATACTCCAATTTTTTTTGCATCACCTGCTTTCTCGCGTAGTCTGGACCTAAAATGATCGTCTTTAGCTGCCCTAATTATAGTTGTTAATGAGTTCCTGTACCGTTTGAATATTCTTCGTAAGTTAGTGGCCACTTAGGTATAATTTTTGCAATCTGTTACGATGTTTGATGGAATTCCTGATTGCTGTTGTGATATAAGTCTACCTAGGTGTTTGTCCTAACTAAAATTTTCTTAACAGGAAAGTGTTCATTATAGAGAATTTGAAACTTATTCATATATATATCAAAAGTTTCATCAACTCCTCTGTCTTTTAACTCCAATTCCCATTTATACTTCTTCAAATCATTTCTAAAGGCATCGATGTAAGTATCAGTGATTATTCTTCTGGTTAGGATATGAGAACAATGTGTACTATTAATGTGAACATAAAATATGCTAAAAATTGGGAAGTGGTCACTGATGGAAGATACAATATACCACTCTCTTGGTAATTAAGGAAATCATTAGTCCAAATGTGATCTATTAATGAAGCAGAGTTATTAGTGACTCTAGTAGGTTTATTTATCGTGGAGTAAAAAAAGTGGGAAAAAAAGCAAATTAATAAAGTTGCAAACATGATTATCATTGCTTTTAGCAAATTTATATTAAAATCGCCATTAAGTAACATTTCATGTTGAATTTGATAAAAAGTCTAAAATATTCTCCATGGACAGAAGGAACTCACTAAGATTAGAATTTGGGGGTCTATAATAATTCCTATTATAAATTTAATGGGCTGTTCGAGTTCCAAAAATAGGATTGAATGTGAGGTAGCTGCAAAGAGACATCGTTAAGGGGTACACCTTGGAAGGACTTTTAGGTATATTGCCACACCTCCACCTCGTGTAGTCTTATTTCTATAATGGGCAGAATAACCGTTCAAAACTATAAAGTTGACATATTTCATCGTTAGGCGAGTTTCACATAAACCAAGGACATCAAACTCTATACCAGATGGACTTAAACATGATCTAAAAAAGGATCAAGATGAAGGGTACACTGCTAATATTATAGGACAAAAATTATCAAACTGTTGCTAGAAGACTTACATTTTAGATTGATCATCACTGAAGAAATAATTACAAACTGGATCTGGATGTACACGGTCACTCACATTATCCTCAATAGGGTCCCCGCCGATGCCGTAAGAACTTGAATCAAAAGTCATACTGTTAATAACATGTAAAGGAAAACTATGAGTATCATTAATCAAAGCACAACTAAATTCAATATCACTTAAATTGTGGAAAGAAAAACTGATCACTATCCATGAAAAGGATAGGAAGTAGATGATTGTACTTTACCAATCGAGAGGTTTAAACAGCTTTCGTGCAGGTTTAGGCTTCTGTTGCGTTGATACGCTTCCCCCTCTGGACGACGAAGCCGCTCCCTCCCTGGTGGCAGCGGGCACCTGTAGGGTTTTCAACAAGCTGACGTTCACCAGCACCCTCGTCAGCACGGGGACCCATGGCAGCAGCAGCAGCCGTCGTCTGGTGACAGCGACTGAAGGGTCAGCACTGGTAGAAGACGCGGCGTTGGTCGTCAGACTGTCATTCGTAACAGTAGAAGCGGTAGTTAATCCTGAATAACCATTCTCGTTGCCACCCGGGCTTCACTGAGCGGTGGGCCGGCGCTGGCAGCGACAACGGTTCTTCTAGCTGCTTCTAGCTCTCTCTAGAGAGAGAGGAGCGAGCGGAGAGAGAGAGAGAGAGAGAGAGAGAGAGAGAGAGAGAGAGAGAGAGAGACACAGAGAGAGACAGAGAGAGACAGAGAGAGAGAGACAGAGAGAGAGAGAGAGATACAATATATGTGGTGTGTGTGTGTGTGTGTGCTGTGTGGTGTGTGTGTGTGTGTGTGTGTGTTGTGTTGTGCGTGCGTGTGTTATGTGTGAGTGGTGACCCAGGGGTGAGATGGTAGGCCCTGGAGGTTCACTTCAAGGGTCTGATGGTTGGTCCTCACCGTGGTGGAGCAGGGCAGGATTGTTATAGCCTTTGACAAGTGCTTGTGGCCCTTCGCACCCATGTATTGATGTTTGTAGTAGTAGTACATATTAGACAACATGTGATTGCAAACTCAGTCGGTTGTTGCTGTCGCTGGTCACTGGTCAAAGTGTCTCGGGGTAGGCCACGATCCGTGTGATTCCAACACACACACGCGCACACACACATATATACACACACACACACACACACACACACACACACATGCACACAAACGTTAAGTCTGTAAGTCTGCTGAGTTTTTGGAATGCGACAAGGCGTTACTGTAGAGTTTTTCCGGTAATCTAATAATACTCCTAAAAGTGTTTTTAGCCAAAAAAAAAACCTCGAAATTAAACAATTAATATGGGACCAAGCCGCTTAGTATCTACGATTTTTTGCGATGTTTTGAGCCTACTCTCATCAAAATAGAATTTACAGTTTCGGCTACCCAAAACAGACAGACACACACACACAGACACACGACTACTCCTATAGTGTATTAGATTAGAGGCACATGCCGCCCCCCTGTGTCCTCCAGTGCACTGGCAGTCGAAAGTAGAGTTAATGGGCAGGGCATGTGTGTGTTCTTAGGCTACTCGATGGTGCATAAATATTTTGGTTTTCGTCATGGATCGAGCTTGGGTCATCGAGACCGCCACTGGGAGACGCTAACCACTCTGATTCCGCCTCCCGGGTGTGTGTGTGTGTGTGTGGTGTGTGTGTCCAAGTGAAAACTGCCTATATTTTGTTAAATATATGTAAGGAAGCAGCAATGGTGATGTTGAAACAATGTTAAGGTTGGTGCCAAGCATTTCCTGAGTAGCAAGACCTATAAAAAGGGTAGCGAGTGGGTTTCTGAATTAGATATTTGTGTCTTGAGTCACTCAGTGCTGAGCAGGGTGACAGCATTCTCGGTGCTTCAGAGACAGTGTTTACCGTCGGATCACGCGCCCATTGCTGTGACCATGACTTCGCCTGGCGTGGATATGGAGAGTCTGTGTACTCGTGCTAATCATTTGGGTGACCATGCTGTGATGTGCAATGAATCTGGCCGGAATAAGCATGTTAAGAAACCTGTGCATTGGAATGCGATAGATAAGGAAATGGTTTTGAGCAAATACAGTCAGTAGACCTACCCGCCGAGATAAACCATGTCAACCATGTGATCAAAAATGTTTCGGACAACTTGTATGACTGTGTGTATCGAAGCAGGACGGGAACCTCAGGCAATGTATGGAGAGCCTACCTCAGACAGGTGGGAGAGATGCTTGAAAAATAAAGATGACTTGAAGCTATGGAGAGCTATAAACTGGAAAGGTGAATATAGCAGTGACGTTTAAACCTGATTGTCGGCCCTCAGATGAGGAATTTAAGTATTTATATGCAAGCAATTTCTATCCACCTAACGCAGAACTCACTGGTTACGAATTCAACTCTAATGTTAACATACCTATTTAGATGACCCGATTACATCAAGTGAAGTACAACAACAGGTAAGAAAGCTGAAATCAGACAAGCATGTGGCCCTGACGGTGTCCCTCCTGGGATATTTAAGATGATGTCTGCTCAATGGATAACTGTTTGGCAAGCATTTTTAATGTTATATTCATGCAAGGTACCTATCCAGTAGAATGGTCAAGAGCTAAACTAGTTACACTTTTTAAGAAGGGAGATAGGAAAGAGGCTAAGAACTACAGAGGAATAAGTGTGATGAACAGCATGGCTAAGGTATATGACATGGTTTTACACTCGCGGCTGAAGCAGTGGTTTAGACCTCACCGGAGCAGGCGGGCAGTCAGGAGAAAAGAAGTTGTATAGAACATAATTATAGTTACATTAACATTATTGTGCGACATGGCAAGGAGGAAGAAGCTGAAACTATTTGTAACATTTATAGATTTCTCACAAGCATATGATAGAGTTCCCAGACATAAGTTGTTTAGAGTTTTACTACGCTTGGGTTGTGGATCAATTATGTTGGGTGCTTTGGTTGCCATTTATACCCAGACAGAGAGCTTGTTTGTAGACGAGTTAATAATGATTATTAAAGGTGGTTGTGAACTAGACGGGTTTCTACAATGGCTTCATATTCTTGTACTTATGGATGACACAGTCTTACTTTCAACAACGAGATGTAACATGCTGAAAAAGATGTCTTTGCTTCAAAATTATTGTACAGAATATGGTATGAAAATCAACCAATCAAAGACCTAATTTTTTGTGATAAATGGCGGTGTTGGTGATCGGAGGTGTTGGTGGTGAACGGGTTAGTGGTGGAGCACTGCCAGATGTATGTTTACCTTGGCTCGCCGTTCACGAGTGATGGTTCAGTGTCATCCGCCGTCACAGCTCACGCTAAAAACAAGATGTCCCATGTCTTAAATTTGTCTCCTTTGTAAATAAAAATAATGATGTTCCCTTTATGGTGAAAAAACGAGTCTTTGATGCAGCACTGATGTCTTCATTGATTTATGGATGTGAATCGTGGATAGGAGCAGACCTGAAACCCATGGTGAAGCTTTACAACTGGTGCTTGAAAAAACTACTAGGGGTTAGGAAATCTACGTGTAACGATGTTTGTTATGTGGAATCAGGTTACCCCACTTTACAAGACTCAGTGAAATATAGACATCATAAATTTTTCCGTACTGAGTGGCATGAGAGATCCCAGTATAATGATGACCCACTTGCTTTTGTAATAAATTTTGTTCAAAATTCAGGAACATGTACAAGTAGATTAGTTAGGACCTTTTGTAAATGAGGATGTAACACCGTTAAGTGAAGCAATGTTAAATGTAATTGACGGTATAAGACAAAGTGATTCATCTAGAAGATTAACTTACAAATGTATCAACCCGGTAATGGAAGTTCATGAGGTATATAAAGAAAGAAATGTAATAAATGAAATTCATAGGTTATCTTTCACACAGTTCCGTAGCAGTGGCCATTCACTAGCGTGTGAAATGGGTAGATGGAACAGGCGAGGCAGAGGCCGCCTGCCGCTTGAGGAAAGGCTATGTAGGTGTGGTGACATACAGACTGAGCAACACGTTATACAACAATGCCCCATGACACAAGGTATTATAGATTTATACCAATTCACCACGATGAACGAGTTATTCTCCATTCAGTTTTCACCTGCAACTCTTTGTAAAGTTATTCATGAGGTTCTGAATACCTATAAGTAACTAGATAGCCAAGGCTGGAATTGTTAATATATTGAACATATGCTGTGGACTACAGTTATAATTAGTTGATAGGTTAATGATTGTTTAAATTAGTATTTAGGAATTATGTTTAATGATTATTATGTTTTAAGTTAGTATTTAGGAATTATGTAATATCAATATTTATACCTGCATACTGTGGTCAATAAAACTATCTATCTATCTATCTATCTTTGTGTGTGTATATATATATGTGTGTGTGTGTGTGTGTGTGTGTGTATGTGTGGAAAATACGTGTGTGTGTGTGTGTGTGCGTGTGTTTGTGTGTGTGTGTGTGTGCGTGTGTGTGTGTGTGTGTGTGTGTCTGCGTGTGTGTGTGTGTGTGTGTGTGTGAGTGTGTGTGGTGTGTGTGTGTGTGTGTGTGTATATATGTGTGTGTGTGTGTTTGTGTGGAAAATATGTGTGTGTGTGTGTGTGTGTGTGTGTGTGTGTGTGTGGAAAATATGTGTGTGTAAGTAAGTAAGTAAGTAAGTAAGTAAAGTTTATTGCCATTACTAGTAAATATATACATTCAGTAATTACATAACAAGTGGTCGTTGGCAAGGTCTGTCGAGCCAAGGCTCCCTGACAGACATGTTCAGATATAAGTTATGTGCTGAGCAGAATCAGTTGGCTGTTTGTTTATGTAGTAAGAATATACTACTTTGTAACGTGAAAAAAAAAACATACATACATATACATCTATACATACATATACACATACAGACATACACATATGCATATACGTACACACATACACACATACACATATATGCACATACATACACACATACATACATATACATACACACACACACGCACATATACGATCATTCATTCATCCATATATATGCAATAACACATATACATATACATTTATATGAAAAAATCAAAATAAGAACTTTCGTAACCTATGCTATCCAATACATACTTTATACATATAATACTACTACTATGATCATGAAAATACTACACTATGACTAAACCACATACCAAACTACATACATAAATACTATACATGTATACATGTATGGCATCTTAAATGTACATGAATACATATTCTACCTATCACTCGTGGGATGTTTGTGAGGTCTGAAGGACAAGGAAATGATTTTTTACTCTCCTCTTGAATTAAAAAAAGCTGATATTATTTGTAAGTAGTTTTATGGGTGTAGGCAGAGCATTCCATAGTTGAGGACCAAAGCAAATTATGCTGTTCTTAAAGAGTGTTGTACGGAACTGTGGACATACTAAATTCATATTGCTTCCTCTGGTTCCATGCGTTGATTCTACAAATTTATAAATAGAAGTACCTGGAGCATTTTTTACATTTTGAAACATGAAGTAAAGAACAAAACATTTATAAATATTAAAAAATCAAGAAGTTTATTGTCTGAATATAAAGTAGCTGTTGAATCAAATTTACCCATAAAAAATATGCATGTAAAATTTTTGTTTTCTATTACTTTTAATTTTCTTAGGAAAGAAGGCCAAGTACAAGCCCATATAGGCACACAGTAAATGAGATGGGGGTAACACAGGGTGTAGTAGATACTTATCATGGCTTCAGCTGTTAGATAATTACGGACTTTATACAATATACCACACATTCTAGAGAGTTTTGAATATATGCTATCTATATGAAGGTTCCAATTCAGATTTTCATCAATAATGACACCAAGAAATTTTGTATGGGTTACACATTGTAGAATTTTACCGTCAAGCAATAGTGGAGGTATGTGATTTTTTATGGACCGATTTTGAAAAAAAATATAATTAGTTTTGGTTATATTGAGTCTTAGTTTGTTTACTTTTATCCAGTCATTTATTAAATGTAACTCTGTTATCAGATTTGAATGGAGACTGTGTATATCATTATCTTCCAGCAGCAAGTTTGTATCATCGGCATATATGGTAAATCTAAATTTAGAGCTGGCATTTACTATATCATCAATGTATATAAGAAAAAGTGTTGGTCCTAAAATTGATCCCTGTGGTACACCTGCAGATATAGAGTTAAAGCAAGAATATTTTGTGTTGCAGTATACAGCCTGTGACCTATTAGTAACATAATTTTCAAATAATTTCAGCGGTACACCTCTGATTCCTATTTGCTTTAATTTATCCAGTAGTATGTGATGATGTATTGTATCAAACGCTTTTGACAAATCCATAAAAACTCCTACAACATGTAATTTTCTTTCCAAGCTGTTATATATATTATTGGTAAACTGTAGTATTGCAGACTCTGTTGAATGGTTAGTACGAAAACCATGTTGATATTCCAGAGAGTAGGTTATTGTTCTCTAAATAGTTTTTCAAGCGAGTGGATATAGCTTTTTCAAATATTTTGCTGAATGCTGGCAGTATTGATATAGGTCGATAGTTATTGATATCACTCCTGCTACCTGTCTTGTGTATAGGGATAACTTTTGCCGTTTTTAATTTGTTCGGGAAGATTCCAGTTTTTAAAGTAAGGTTGATGATGTGAGTCAAGGTGTAGATAATAGTGTGGATGTTTGTCTTATAATTTTGGGAGATATATCGTCATATCCAGGTGTATCAGTTTTAAGGGCGCGCAAATAGTCATCTATTTCCTTATGGTTTGCTGGAGGTAGATACATTGAGAATAAAGGAGGATCATTCAAATAGCGATGGTAATCTTCATTTGGTATATCTTCATGGCTGTTTTGAATTTTTAAGAAATGATCATTAAATATATTTGAGGTGTCAGGGCAGAATGGTTTTAACTCAATTGTGTGATCATTTAAGTGAGAATTTCTACCAAGTATTGAATTTATCGATTTCCAATGAGATTTAGGGTTACCTTGGTTTTCTTTTAACATGTCTCTGTAATATTTATTTTCCGCTGCTCTTAATATTGATGTTAATTTATTTCTGTAGTGTCTGTATTGTTCTCTATATGTTAAAGGCCATTTATTTGCTAGTCGCTCTAATATTTTTCTTTCTTTTATGCTGTTTCGCAAAGCTGTTGTAACATATGGACTTCGTTCTTTTTTTGCATTAATTCTAATTCTTCTTACAGGGAAATGTTTCTGAAATATATAATCAAATTTATTGAAAAAAAAATCATAAGACTTATTTGGGCAGTTTGCCTCTAAAACATCGTTCCAGCTTACCTCCGCCAGATCATTACTAATGTTCTGTAACGCAGTCTGTGTTAAGACTCTTTTGTTGATATATACTTGTTTGCATTTACCTGTACTGTGATCTGTGAACTGAGAAACGACTGGAAAGTGATCTGTGATATCTGTCTGTATTATATAATTGCTAATGTTTGTTTCTGGTTGCGACACCCAAATATGGTCAATCAAAGTGGCAGAGGCACCTGTTACTCTGGTCGGTCTGGTGATTAAAGGAAAAAGTGAGAAAGAGTACATTAAATTGATGCACTCAGAGACATTCCTATCATAATGTTTTAACAAATCAAGATTAAAGTCTCCAAAAACATAGATACCATCATACCTTTTCTCATTTGCTGTAGAAAATATATCATTTAGTCTATTTAAGAAATTATCAACATTGCCACTAGGAGGCCTATATATACATATATATAAATACTTCTTGTCTGCATGGATACATATAACACCTAAACACTCTATGTAAGGCTCAACGAAGGAAAAATCATTAGACAAGCTAGAATTATAGTCACTAGAAATATACATAGCTACGCCACCGCCATTCCTGTTTCTACATTTGCTGAACAAATTATAACCAGGCAACTGATATAATGGAATAAGGTCATGGTCTAATCTAGTTTCTGTAAAACCTATAACATTAATGTTTACACATGCATTAACTAAAATTAAGTCGACAAATGATTGGATATTGGTTGGTAGAGAACGTATGTTCATACTGAAAAGTGTTGTAGTTGTATTACTATCTGCATTAATAGAAGAAAAAGAATCAAGAAATATATAATCTGATTTGGGGACATTTAAGTATCTTGATCGTAAGCAAGACTGAGTAACATCTAAATCACGGTTATATTTGTCATCTAGTACAGAAAATGGATCAAATGACTTGCTCAGCTGAGATAGACTGTCAGAAGTAAGTAGAGTAATTAGATCATCATTGTTTATATACGCAAAAGGTAGTTCAGAAGAATATGATGTTAGTGGCATAGTTAGTTTTGCTGAATTATGTTCAATGTGAAATATAGTTGGTGCTTACTTCTTCTTGTTGCGATCTCTGAGATCCATTCTGGGTCTTACTTGACCATTTGGAGTGCCACCCAGCGCACCTGTATCGGTGTGCACCACATCGCCACCAGCTGCACCACCACCACTGCTCTGGGTCGTGTCGCGGGAACCAGCACCAGCAGCAGCACACGCCGTATCTCCAGCACCAGCAGAAGCTCCACTCGCAGCCTCCGTAGTCCCAGGCGGCACGAGTCTAGCACCAGCAGCAGCACGCGCCGTATCTCCAGCACCAGCAGAAGCTCCACTCGCAGCCTCCGCAGTCCCAGGCGGCACGTGTCCAGCACCACGTGCGGGTTCACCACCGTCTGACATCCCAGCAGATGGAGCGCTCTTCGAGCCACCAGCACCACCGCCTGAGGGTGCGCCACCAGCGGTAGTGTAGAACTGACTCTGTCTGTCTTTAATCACAAGCTTGGTATGTTTGAAGAAAGCAATTTTTCCATCTAATCTTGCTTGCTTCAGAATAGGTAATTGGTTCCTTACTATCTCTTGTGAACCGGGGCAAAGATCTTCGTTGATATAAATGCCTGTACCTTTTAGCTTTCTGGCATTTCTCATTACTGTTTCACGATCTCCAAACTTATCGAACCTCGCAATCACTGTACGAGGATTCGATCTTCCAACTAGTCCAACCCTGTGCGCTCGTTCAAGGTTGATTGGTGGTAGTTGAAGCTTGTCTTGGAGTAGCGTTTCCACTTGTTTGGCAGTTTGTTCCCATGTTTCTCCGTTTTCTAGTTCTTTCATGCCACTGATACGTAAGTTTGTTCGCCGACTGTAGTCTTCTTGATAATTAGTGCGTTGCACTAGTTCTTCAACACGTACCTTAAGGTTTTGGATTGTTGTTTGTTTCTCGCCATCTGTCTTCCGAACTGTCCTCAGTTCGCCTCGCAAATCAGTTACTTCAGCCTGAGTAAACTCCAGACTTCTAGTCAGTTCACCTATCCTTGTTTCCATGGTAGAAATTCTTGACGTAAACTGATCAACAACAACGTCCAAGGCACTTCTAAAAGTCTGATTTTGAGAGTCAAGCAGCACTTTCAGTGTAGTAGGATCCATGGTAAATTGATTGGCGATAGTTAGGGGAGCGGTTAAGGAGTCGTCCGCTCTCTTCCGCAGCACAACAAAGAGTACACAAAGTGTGTGTGTGTGTGTGGGTGTGTGTGTGTGTGAATGTGTGGAAAATACGTGTGTGTGTGTGTGTGTCTGTGTGTGCGTGTGTTTGTGTGTGTGTGTGTGTGTGTGTGTGTGTGTGTGTGTGTGTGGAAAATATGTGTGTGTGTGTGTGTGAGTGTGTGGGTGTGTGTGTGTGTGTGAATGTGTGGAAAATACGTGTGTGTGTGTGTGTGTCTGTGTGTGCGTGTGTTTATGTGTGTGTGTGTGTGTGTGTGTATATGCGTGTGTGTGTGTGTATATGCGTGTGTGTGTGTGTGTGTGTATATGTGTGTGTGTGTGTGTGTGTGTGTATGTATGTGTGTGTGTGTGTGTGTGGTGTATATGTGTGTGTGTGTGTGTGTGTGTATATGTGTGTGTGTGTGTGTGTGTGTGTGTGTGTGTGTGTGTGTGTGTGTGTGTGCGTGGAAATGTGCCGCTTTTCACTTAATACATTGTGGTCACTTTCTCGGTGGGCGATGCGGTGCCCCCTTTTACTTAATACATTGTGGTAACTTTCTCGGTGGGCGATGCGGTGCCCCCTTGCACTTACTTGTGTCACTCTTATCGTCACAGGATCACTACAGCACACACTGTTATTGTACTCACCTGTGATGGATCTCAAGGATACGGGAGGGCCGACACTGACAAAGTTCACCACTGGCCACTGGTGTCCCTTTGTTCTGTAGTAATACTGGCGTGCTCCAGTCTCGGACAGGCTCGTGCGCTCACTACAACTCCACCATGCGCTCTGCACCTGGGCCTGGAGGTGCCATGGGGGTGCAGGGTGGTGAGGGACCCTTGGGCCGGCGTGCTGGGATTAAACTGCTGACTGATCGTCGCTGTGTCAGCGGGAAGGGCGTGCGAAAACATCGTCCACTACCCTCGCACACCCCACTCTCCCCCTATCTCTCTCTCTCTCTGCTTCTTCATGACTTGCTATGACCATTCGATATTGTCAGACTAATGCAATAAAACCACACATAGAATATGTATGTTATGTGGCGGTATAAAAAAAAAAATATAATATAATTATATATATATATATATATATATATATATATATATATATATATATATATATATATTATATATATATATATATATACTATATATATATAGGTAGATAGGTAGATAGATAGATAGATTGATAGATATATCAGAGCAGCGTTTGAGGTTGACGTTAAATCATCATTGCATCTTTTACAAACCCACAGACATCCAATCCATTAATAATCCATAAAGATTTGCAACACCTGAATCTTATATAACCTTATAGAGAAGTTTCATTCCTTCTTTGCATCCTAATAATGTCAGAACACAGCCTTGCCGTCATTCCCTTATCCCGTAACGTCACCGAGGAACAAACACAACCATTGTACAGCAAAGAAGACGTGGCCGAGGTGAACCAAGGCGTCTGTGGCAACGCTGAGACAATAATAAGTCTCCTGCAGCGTATTGCGTCTGTGTGGCGTTGTGGGAGGCAGACAGCGGCGGCGGCGGGCACAGGGAGGCGCCTTGAGGAGCCATTAGATCCGCCTGGAAGGTCTTCTTCATCGTCAAAGTTATGGACCATTTACTCCATTTATTCGGATACAGTGGGCAGGTGCAATGATCTCCTTGCTAAGTACTGCTATAAACGCCTGCAGGAATCCGGTGCGCTCCATCCCACTTTGATGACCGATTACGGTAACACAACAGGTGAAGGTGAGGGTACCAGGCGGTGCCCGAGGCACTGACAACTACCCCTGTGTGTGTGTGTGTGTGTGTGTGTTTGTGTGTGTGTGTGTGTGGTTTTTGTGTGTATGTGTGTGCAAGCCCCTGTGTGTATGTGTGTGTGTGTGCAAGCCCCTGTGTGTATGTGTGTGTGTATGTGTGTGTGTGTGTGTGTGTGCAAGCCCCCCTGTGTGTGTGTGTGTGTGTTTGTGTGTGTGTGTTCGTGTTTATGTGTGTGCGTATGTGTATTTATCTAGTTGTATTCATCTAGTTGTATTTTTTACAGGGCCAGACCAACGCTCGTATGGCCCCGTCTCCATATCAACATTTATTTTTCTCATTCATCCTTAGTGTTGGCCGAAACCACCACCCCGGGAGGCGGCTCACAAACCCCCGGCTAACACCCGGCACCCATTCACTGCTGGGTGGACAGGGGCGCGGGATTTAAGAAGACCGCCCGTCTGTCTTCGCTCCGCCGGGGATCGAACCCGGGACTTCTCGGTTGTGTGTGTGTGTGTGTGTGTGTGTGTTGTGTGTGTGTGTGTGTGTGTGTGTGTGTGTGTGTGTGTGTGTGTATGTGTGTGTGTGTGTGTGTGTGTATGTGTGTGTGTGTGTGTGTGTGTGTATGTGTATGTGTGTGTGTGTGTGTGTGTGTGTGTGTGTGTGTGTTGTTCATTTTCGTGGGTCGGCGGTGCACGTGCATGCCCTCAGGTGTACAGGTGTAAGGCGGCGCCCCTCAACACATTGATCGCGGTCATCATTGTAATTTGGCAAGACTTCGAGTCACTCCTTTCCGGTGTGACGGTATAGAAGATCCGCCGTGACGGTTCGTCCATGCTGTGTTGTCATAGTTTTGCTCACGGGAACGATAGAAAATATTCTTTGTCACTGCATTTCTGTATTCTCTCTCACACGACCTCCTTTTCTACTCATTTTTTTATACGTTGTAGCCTATAACGCCTGTAGGCTTATGGAGAGTCGTGATGTTGGTCAAATTCGCATGCATGCAAAGAGAAGGTAATATTTACCCATACACCCGCCTTGAAGCATTTATCTACAGTATTTAGTAGAATGTTGTAGGTCACCTGTGGTCAAATGCATTTAGTTTGGCAACAATCCTCATTATAACGCCGTGAATAAGGTAAAACTCGTATATTTTCATTTTGCATACACCTTTGTTGACCATGACAACACTTAATTGTAGCTGGTTTGGTAGGGGAATATAAAAAAAATTGTCTAGCCTGACACCCCGCGACCCGACGTCCTGGAGCTGAAGAGAGTTCCCAGACGGGCACCAGATGGCAGGTTAGCTAACGGGTTTTAGAATTGGCTTGAGTTTTCTTATGATTTGGGGACCTAAATGACTTGGGATCATTTGACTTCATTACTAATTGCCCTGCACTCGTGTGTGTACATAGTGTTTGGTGGTGTGGGGTGTGTGTGTGTGTGTTTGTGTGTGTTTGTGTGTGTGTGTGTATGTGTGGTGTGTTGTGTGTGTGTGTGGTTGTTTTGGTGTGTGTCCGTGTACGTAGTGTTGTTGGTGGGGGTTTGTGTATTCATGTAGTTGTATTCATCTAGTTGTATTTTATAGAGCCTGAGCAACGCTCGTATGGCCCCGTCTCCATATAAAAAATTTTTATATTCATCATTAGTGTCTAGTTTAGGCCGAAGCAACCACCCCGGGCGGCGGGTCACAAACCCCCGGCTAACACCGGTACCCATTCATGCTGGGTGGACACGGGCTCGGGTTTAACCTTTTACGCCTGTATCCCCGCTCCCTACAAAAGTAGTCACAAGAAGAAAAAAGAAGAGGAAAAATTTCGTGGAAACTTTTTTACAAGCCTATATAACCCCTGATTTGGGCTGAAATAGGTGTCCAAGCGAGCGAAGCGAGCTTGGACACCTATCCCAATCCCTTCCCCACCTACAACCTACCCCAACCCCTTCCCGCAAACAAGTGTGGGGACTTGTGGAAATGCGAGCTTTTCGGGTAGGGAACAATTACTGTGTCGAACATACGTACTTTTGGAGTTATGTAGGGGGAGTCAAAATTCCCTATATCAAAGGAAATGTACCTAGATCTAGAAAAATGTACCTAACCTGAGCTAGCTAAAAAACCTAACCATTAAATTTGTACACTAGACAGAAATTCCTTACACAATTGGGAATGTTGTTTCTGTTCCCTCAATAGATTCTAAGAAATATTCTGTCTATGAACTTCCGTCGCAAATCACTACTTTCGGAGATATAAGAATTTTTAATAAGAAGGAGTGTATGAGATATAAAAATTAAACTACCTAACCCCACCTTTAGACTCACTAATCTAACCAAACCCTAACCTAACCTAACCTATTCCCACACGTTAACCTCCAAACTAAAGCCAAATCTGCATTAAGAATGTCCGCGGCAAGGGAAGAACAGAGTGAAGGAGGTCACAAGAGGAAGAAGAGTGTGACGGACGTAAAAAAACCTTGTCTCTCACCTCCCTATAAACAACATGTCATATCTCCAAAGTAATGATTTGCGACGGAAGCCCATAGAAAAGAATGTTTCCAAGAATCGAAAATTTTCTAGTGTTTGCCCATACTCTCCCACTTCCCCAAAACAAGTTTGGGAACCTGTGGGAATCCCAGGGTTTTTTCGGTGTGGGAAACACACTATGCATCAGAACACGTAATTTAAGAGTTGTGCATGGGGGGTAAAAATTCTCTAATCTAGGGTATATTCCTTATATCACAGAAATTCCCTACCCAAAATTAACCTAACCTAGCCAAATGAACCTAACCTAGGGGGGGGCTTGACCACCGATAACCTAACCTAACCAAATCTAACCTAAGCTAAGGAACCTGTGGGAATGCAGGGTTTTCGGGTGGAAACACACTATGCATCAGAAACACGTAATTAAGAGTTGTGCATGGGGGGTAAAATTCTCTAATCTAGGGTATATTCTTATATCTACAAAAAATTTCCCTACCCAAAATTAACCAACCTACCAAAATTGAACCTAACCTAGCGGGGGGCTTGACCCACCGATAACCTAACCTAACCAAATCTAACCAAAGCTAACCAAAACCAATTCTAACCAAACCAAAACCCAAAATCTAACCTAACCTAACCAAATATAACCTAAACAAATTAACCTATCCTTAGCGGGGGGGTGGGGGGGTTCTCGCCCACTTGGGTCATCATTCTGTGAGGATCGTCAGGTTCACACGTCTCTGGACTAGGAAGAAATCAATTTAAATTTTTTCCCTAGATCTGGGGAATTTTTTCAACACCCCTAACTCAAAAACTATGTGGTTGCGATGTTTATTTTGTATCCCAGCCAAATATCCCGCATTCCCCCGGGTTTCCCAAGCTTGTTTTGTGGGAGAGGGGGAGTATGGGCAAACACTATAATAATACTAGAATCCAAAAAGGTAAATAGAAACCACACTCCAAATTGTGTAGGGAATTTCGGTCCTAGTGTAAAATAATACCACCTAACTTCCAAAACCTAACCAAAATTGAACCCCCCAAACGGGGAGGCTCTGCCGCCCTCGACCCCCCGATATTCTAACCTAACCCCTACGGTTACAGGGAGTTTCGTACACAAGTTGTTTCGTACCCAGGTTTTGTTAGTAGTTTCTTTACACTGATTTTGATTTTTTCGTAGATACCTATGTCGTTTCGTAGCTCTAGTAGTCAAGTTCAACTCTGAGCTGAGTTACGAAACGACTATGGTTTCATATAGACTACGCAACTTTTATTGTACGAAATAACTTATGTACAACTGACTGCACCCCCCTCCTCCATATTCCTCAGAAATACTTTGGAAATCATCCTTCCGGCTTTGACTGAAATGAACTACCGCACTGTATTGTATGCTTATTGTACTTCACATCTGTAAAGGTTCCAGCGTGCGCTCAGCCTTGGTAACCCACACGGCCGCTATGAAATATGAGGTGCCTCAAAAAATTCTTAAGTCCAGTTAGGTTAGGTTAGGTTAGGTTAGGTATACTTTGTGGTTAAGGTTAGGTTAGGGTTTGGTTAGGTATACTTGTGGTTAAGGTTAGGTTAGGTTAGGTTAGGGATACTTTGTGGTTAAGGTTAGGGTTTGGTTAGGTTAGGTATACTTTTTGGTTAAGGTTAGGGTTTGGTTAGATTTTACATATAGTGACTTTGATGATTTTTTGGGGAGCCATAAATCACTTATATTTGCTTCTCCCACCCAAAAACACCGTATTCCCGCCAGTTCCCCAGGCTTGCTGGCTATAGGGGAAGAAAAAAAAGATAGGGGTGAAGGACTTCTTCCAAAGTTTTACCGAAAACAAACAACAACAACAACGGGTAACATCCGGTAAGTTCATAAATTGGTAAAACTTTGGAAGAAGTCCTTCACCCCTATCTTTTTTTTTTTTTTCCCCCCAATAGCTAACAAGCCTGGGGAACTGGCGGAATACGGGGTTTTTTGGGGGGGGGAAGCCAAAAATAGTGATTTATGGCTCCCAAAAAAATCATTCAAAGTCACTATATGTAAAAACAAAATCTAACCTAACCTAACCCCCTTAACCACAAAGTATACCTAACTAACCTAACCTTAACCACAAAGTATACCTAACCGAACCTAACCTAACCTTAACCACAAAGTATAACCCCAACCTAACCTAACCTAACCTAACCACAAAGTATACCTAACCTAACCTAACCCTTTAAACCACAAGTATACCTAACCTAACCTAACCTAACTGGACTTAAGAATTTTTTGAGACACCTCATATTTCATAGCGGCCGTGTGGGTTAACCAAGGCTGAGCGCACGCTGGAACCCTTTTCAGATGTGAAGTACAATAAGCATACAATACAGTGCGGTAGTTCATTTCAGTCAAAGCCGGAAGGGTGAGTTCCAAAGTATTTCCAAAAATAATTTACTACTTTACCAATACATACACTGATCGTGGAATAGAAAGGTTCACTGCAAAGGAAGGCGAGGGAGGTGTATAGCAAGGGACTCGAAGGGAGGCGAAGGGCGGCAGGATATCCAGGTCAGCAGCCGTTTGCCATGAGTGCCGTGAGTCTGGCTGGCCTCGCCACTATTAGCTGGCTGCTGTTTTGTTTAGAGCTGTGAGGATCCCTTGGGGAACACTATGAGCCCTGGTCATGTCCAATGATGCTATCACAGGCCTGGCAACTGCCCTGTCTTGTGTCTTTCTCAGGAATCGCGGCACTATTCAAGTATTTAACCCAAAGCAAAAAAAGCGAACAATTGAAAGTCTATGATGCGCAATACTCTGCTCTTCACAACTCTTATTTTATTTGTCATGCTTCCTTAATTAATGCTATATTATTTGAAGAACAAATAGAGAAAAAAAAAGATTACTTACCGTATAATCCCTTTTCCTTGCTCTGCACAGGGCAAAACTGCTTGCCATGATAATGATGGATATTCTCTTCTCAGTATCTCTTTCTTCTCTGCAGCATGTCCCAACCGAACCAAATCACATTTGCGCCAAATATTTATTTTAGCTTCATCAGTTTTCAACTGAAGTAAATGTGGTAGGCTACTTGGCAATATTTTGGAGGAGAAATGCCAAGCGTCGCAATATAAATAAATGCTTTCAAAAAACCGTCGTTTTAGGACTTATAATACATATATTATCATGATCATTTGTGCATTGGTACAGAATCAGTGTTGTATTCCAAATATTCACAAAGAGTAAATCTTTGATAAACAGAAGTAAGAAAAGCCCGGTACAAAGATACAAGACTAACCATTAGTCAAGGCCTTTCTGACGAAGGCTTTGACTAACTTCGTTTTGTGTGTGCTATTAATAAAGCTATTAGGTGACGAGGGCTCCTCTAGCAAGTGATCAACGCTCGCTCTGCATGACTCGAGGCTACCTTGACACGTGTTTCATGTCAGCGGCATTTTTTACCATCTGCATAGAGTTTTTGTTTTGCTAAGTATCTTATATCAAAAAAAAGATGAAAAGTTTGCTGATTTAAATCTGGGATAAAAATTTAGTTGAAGCAATACTCGAAGAACTGCAGCAATCTTAGACAAAAATGTGAGAAAAGTGGTAAATAAAAATACACGAGTTTTTTCTTTTTGCTATATTTCTTAAATCAAACACAAATGATCGTAGGGTTTTTTTTGCCACATTGCTTAACATTTTCCCTGTATAGGTCAATTAAGTGACAAATATCCTCCGACGTCACTGGAGCAGCTCAAGCTGAAAAAATTTGAGACATGGTGACAGATACTTGGCGGCGAGGGTGTTGTGAGGCGCGCTTTTTACCCAACAGGCTGGGTGACGAACCAGTAGTTCTTAGCAGAATAGCAAAACTGGATGGTAGGCTACAGGGTAAGTTCCCCCTCACCCCACTGTAAATGAGAAGGAGACGAGTTACATGTAATTATGACGAGAAGGTAGAGATTCCCCCAGTTACCGTAACAACTACTCCCCCACTCTGTAATTCCGGTTCATCGAAGGCTTGAAGGTCCCGACTTTAGTATAGATCTTTTAGAATTCATTTCTATTAANCTGCCTCCTGCAGCAGTGACCCCAGTGAGGAGGCGGAGGAGGGGAGGAAGGGGGGAAAAGAGGAGGAGGCTTGCAGGCTTGAAAGTCCGCGTCTCGCCACTCGCAGCTCCTCAGTCTGTATAATAATGAAGGCCCGGTCTCGGGGTCAAATACCAGGGCGCTGTGAATATTAGTGATGTGGCGATGCGAGTGTCCGAACCGTAGCCCCTGGGTCTTACGTGGTGTGGTGTGTGTGGTGTGTGTGGGGTGTGTGGGTGTGTGTGTGGTGGGTGTGTGTGTGTGGTGGGTGTGGGTGGGTGTGGGTAGGGTGTGTTTTGTGTGTGTGTGTGTGTGGTGTGTGGGGTGTGGTGTGTGTGTGTGTTGTGTGTGGTGTGATGTGTGTGCGTGTGGGTGTGGGTGTGTGGGGTGGGTGTGTGGGTGTGTGTGTGTGTGTGTGTTTGTGTTGTGTGTGGTGTTTGTTGTGTTGTGTGTGTGTGGTTCCTTCCTCCTCCTCCTCCTTTCCCCTTCCTCCTCTTCCTGTTTCTCTCCTTATCTCGTGACGCTTAAAAAAAATACTCGATAAAATTTGTTAGGAGAGAGAGAGAGGAAAAGAATGAGAGAGAAAAGAGAGAGAGAGTGAGAGAGAGGAGAGAGAGAAGAGAGAGAGAGAGAGAGAGAGAGAGGAGAGAGAGAGAGATGAGAGAGGAGAGAGAGATGAAGATGGGGAGAGAGAGAGAGATTACTTAAGAAATACTGAATAAAACTGTTTTGCGCCATAACTGCAGGGGAAAAGAGTGCGATACAATGGCAGAAACACCTCGTAAGTGTATCGAGATAATGCAGTAAGGAGGCAATTGTGTGGTACGCATTGTGGCGATCTTGTTGAAGGCCGCAAGCAGCTGAGAACGAGGCACTGCCAATACAAGCCAGCCACAAGTGTATGTAAACAAGCATTGAGGCGCGGCCAAGCGAGTTTTATACGCCGGAGGAGGCAAAGGACTGTGTGACAGTGTGTCATTCACCCATGGTCTTGTCCACGCGAGCTGGCTCGCGATCGCCAGTTTTCACCCTCTCAGTGCGAGCTTGGAGCTCATTATTACCGATCTTTGGGCAATGCTGGGACCTCACACCCCCCCCCCCCATCCCCTTGCTCAAGGGGGACAGTAACCGCCCGAATTTGTCAAGTGAAAAAATCCCTGGGAGCACGAGGATTCGAACCGCCTACCCACAGAATGGGAGCCCGGCACGCTGTCACCTGCCCATCGTGCGGTGGTGGGGTGTGTGTGTGTGTGTGTGTGTGTGTGTGTGTGTGTGTGTGTGTGTGTGTGTGTGTGTGTGTGTGTGTGGGTGTGCCTTATGGTGAACATTTTTGACGCTCATATAACTGTGTGACATGCCTCGTTCTTTATGTGTCTGTATTTACGTTGTAGTTAACAGAGAACCCTCACTAAAAATGAAACAAAATGTCTTAGTTTATTTGTATCATTATTTGCCTTGGGGATTGCCGCGGTGTGTGCCAAGATGAAAGGAAAGGTCTTGTGTGGGTCCCGTGATAGACTGTCACTGCGCAGGAGAAGAGAAAGACTGCCTGGGTCGAGTCCTTTGCAATCACACTACCGTCAATAACACTATAGTCGCCACTGCACTAATGTCGCCAGGTATCATATATTACGAATTTTAGCATCACTACAGACTTGTATGTGCCACTGAAGACACGTATGTAATATAAATAACTGTGCATGCTCTTTAGTTGCACATACTACTCTGTAGTTATGCTAAAATTCGTAATATATGACGTCTGGCGACATTAGTGCAGTGGTGACGTAAGTGTTGTTGACGGTAGAGGACGAGGAGGGATAAAATAGAGCCGATCAATATCACACAGAGTATTTTCATCACGATATACACATAACACCGATGGACACTTGATCCCATTAGCTTCCTATAAGAGTGTGACGTGAGGTCTGGTGGGCGTGTTTCCCCCTCGGCCCTCAGAGCGACTCCAAGGACGGTGTTCACGTCAATAATCAACATAATCACAACGCTCGATTCTGCCGCCGCTTGGGAAAAATCCGATTATGTGTTTGTATCGTGTGTGTGTGTGTGTGTGTGTGTGGTGTGTGTGTGTGTGGGGTGTGTGTGTGTGTGTTGTGTGTGTGGGCTTTGTGCTGTGTCTTTTGTTTGTGTCTGTGTCTGTGTTGTGTCTGTGTCTGTGTCTGTGTCTGTGTCTGTGTCTGTTTCCTTTCTGTTGTCTGTGTTGTGTCTGTGTTGTGTCTGTGTCTGTCTGTGTGTGTGTGGTCTGTGTCTTGTCTGGGGCTGTGTTGTGTGGTGTGTGTGTGTGTGTGTGTGTGTGTCAAAAATCTATCCATCAGTTGCTTCATGTTGAGTCACTTTAACCATCCGTAAAAGCCCCGGAGGGAGGCGGGGGGGGGTGTGGGGGAAGGGGGTGGGGGGGCGTGGTGTGGTGGTGCGGGCCCCTGAAAGGCAGGACGGGGCGGGGCCTTTACTATAATCCGTGCTTATGATAATCGGGTATAATCGCACTTAGAATGGAATCTTGTTACTATGTACATCAAAATCGCATTGAATCTGTGCCCCCCGGATCATTTTTTAGACCTTTCTCTCCCTCTTCTTTGCCTTTTTTTATCTTTTTTTTTGTTTCCCTTTCCCCCTTTTTTTTTTGTTTTCCTTCTCTTATCCTTTGTTTCTCCTGTTTTTTTCTTTATGGGTTTTGTTTTTCTTCGCCCTTCACTTCGATCTATTTCGGCCCTTATCGCGTAATACAAGATAAAGATGTTTAGAATACTCAGCTTTTCCCTAAAAATTTCGATCCATTTTTTTCCCTCGAAATTTTTTTCTCCCTAAATTTTAGGCCTAAATATGGATAGGAAGGGGAATAAGAAGGGGGGGGAAGAGGAGGAGGAAAGAGGAGGGGGAGGATGAGGTTACTGGGATTACATGGGAAAACAACACCAGGAGACCTTTGGTCCTAGCGAGGGTATTGCTGAACTACTATACTAACTATAAAAACTACTTGTAAGAAAAATTTTTGGAAAAATGTTACCTGCCCCTAAAGAGGATAGGAACATGGAAGTTTATGTGCAAAGATAGGTATAAAAAAATACAAATACACACCACTACCCTACAACAAAACCGATCGGGGGACTAATAGAATTCCCCACTATAAATACCCATTAACTTTACAATGCGCGTCAAGTCTTTTTTTGAATGTAGTTTTTTGTGTTGGCTCCGACAACATTTGCTGGAATTTGTTCCATCGTAAAAAGACTCTAACATTGAAAAATTTTTAGGAGATCGGTGATGCAAGTTGCCCGTTTGTTTTAAACCTTATTTTTCTTTTTGTCACTTGAGTTGAAAGCTCAAATAGGTTCCTGTTTAAATGACATAAAAACCTTTTAGGATTTTAAAAAGGTTTTCTATCAAGTCCCCACGGATTCTACGACCCTTTAAGGAAAAAATATTAAGTTTCCGCAGTTCTCTTCATAAGATGAATTTTTGCAGAGAGGAATTTGTTTGGTTTGCTCTTTTTTGCACTGATTCCAATTTTGGCTTGTTTTTTACGAAACAGGGCGACCAAAAAATTTGAACGGCATATTCCAAGTGCGGCCAACCAAGGAGTATATAATTGTGTCATTACTTTCGGATTTTTTGTTAAAAGTTACGTTTAATAAAGCCAACATCAATTTGCCTTTTTTACTGGCAGCTAGGCAAGCGAACGGGTTTTTTCAGATCATATGATGATGACACCTAAATTTTTTTCCTGCGTCTTCATTTAAAACGATTTTTTTTGCATTTGATAGTTATTTTTGAGGTTACGTTGCCTATATGCATTATTTTACATTTATCGGAATGAATTTTTAAAAATCCATTTATCCCCCAAAACTGATATTTTTTTTTGTCGAGTCACTTTGGATTCCCCAGTTTTTCTAGTATTGTTTTCCCGCCTAATTTGGTGTATCTGCAAATTTTGATATTTTAGATACAAGCCCAGTCCAGATCGTGATATATATAAAAAAAAGAGAGGACCCAAGACGAGCCCGGGGGCCCCCACTGTGACATCTAACCAAACAGATGCCTCACCATTTATTACTACCGGTTTTTACGTTTTGAAAAGCCAATCGAAAATCCATGAACTAATGTCCTTATGCCATGTCCCCCTTAGTTTGGGTAAACAGCGCTTATGTGGAACTGTATCAAAGGGCTTTTCAAATAAAGGTATTTACACCCGAGGGAATTTTGCGCCTGTTTGAATAAATGATTTAAAAAAATTTTCGGTATTTTTAAAAATTTTATTTCAAATCACGGGAGTTTAGGGTATAGAGTTTTATTTTCATTCGGGAACTTTTTTACCCCCAAAATTTTTCCAAATAGTTTTTTCACAGGAAAATTGGGGGAAAATACTTGGGCGAGGTCTTATTCCCAATATCGGGGAAATTTTAGAATTTCCAAAACAAAAATTTTTTTCCAAGGTTATTAAAAAAACTTTAATAAAAATTATTAATTCGCTTTTTCCCCCCCCTTTTTTCCGTTTTTTTAATTTTTTCTATGTTATCTTTTCCCTATTACCAGTCATCCCTTTCGGACCCTGCATCCTTTTTCCTGGTTTGGAATGGAGTTTCGTCTTCTTAATAAAACCCGCTTTAAAGTATCTTGGTACGAACCCATACCTTATATCATTTACAAATTTTTATTTTACTTTCTGGCCCCAATATTTGTTTTGACGTTTTTCTTCTTCGAACGTATTAAAAGAACCTTTTGGGTTTTTGTTTGATCCTTTTGAAATTTTTTTTCTTCATATCGCGTTTTTTAGACTTAATTAGTCCTTTGCAGCGAGTTTGACGCATTGTATTTTTGAAATCGCAGTCTGATTTATCGTTTGAAAAATTTATACGCTCGGGGCTTTCTGCCTGATTTTTTGGATCTCATTATTCATCCAACTGGGGCTGTTTATGTTTTTCAAACGTTTTTTTTACCATGGAACATGTTTTTTTCCACCACCCAGGGGGTTTTTTGTGAATACATTACACATTTTTGGGGTTATTTCCATTTTGTGGTCACCATTAACTTTGGGGATACCCTGCTGATCTTGTGAAAAACTGTATATTTTAATTTGGGGGGCTAATAACCAATTTTTTTGTGATGTTACATTGCAATTTTTGCGCATTGATTAGCCTGTATCACTGTTTGCCAAAGTTCCCTATATGCAGAACAATCAGATCAAAGTCGGTAGTGAAACTAAATCTAGGATACTTTATCCCCTTTTAGGGTCAGGGCCCCCTGAATAAATATACTTTGTTCACCATATAAACAAATCGCTACCTTCTCTATCACAAATTATTTTTCCCCTTTATAGAGGGGAGGTTAAATCTCCACAAAAATTGTATCTTTTATTTTTTCCAACGCTTTATCTCGTCATACAGGGGGCAATGACTTCCCCTTTGATTTTGGAGGACGATAATTGTCCCCAAAAAGTAAGCATTTACCGTTTACTTAATCTTTGGTAGACTGGGTCATAATATCTTTTTTACTTTATCGATTTGTTGCTTTTAAATTTTCTTTTGTAAAGAAGAAAAACCCCCCACCTGCTTTATGCGTGCGACAATTTGGAATGTCTTATAGCCTGGAATGGCTATTTCAGCTAATAAATGTTTATCTTTTGTGTTTACCCAACTCTCAGTGATACTAACGATTCTAGCGTTTTTGGCAAAAAAGTATCTAATAATTCGTTCCTTTAAAATAAAGCTTCTGGGATTTGGTAGGAATTTAAGGGGCCTTGATAGTTTTTTGGGAACCTTTCGTGAGGGTTTTTCCGCAGGGGGTCTACGGTCCACGTTTCAGGGCGCTGATTAAATTACTTTTATTATATTTCGGGAAAAAGGGGCTGACCCAGCGTTGCTGTGGGGGAAGAAAGGGGTTAAGGTGATGCTTACCGCCGTCCCCTCGTCGTTTTTTGATTGTAAAAGAAACTTTATATTTAGCAAAGTCCTAATCGTGCATGGCCGACGGGGCTGAGGTGGAGTCCTCATCCCAAATAGGATGGAATCCTCAACCAGGATGGGGTCCCCGTAAAATTATCCAGAAGTTTGGAAGTCACATTTCCTGTGACAAAGAGACCTTATCGGTTATTTCCTGAAAGCCTTATCGTAAAAACGTCGGCCCATCCCAGTCTGGGGAGAATTCCTGAAAAAAAGATTAGTTTTAGTCTTGAATTTCCCGGGTCAAAATTTCCGTAATTGTCCAGATTTCTTCAGATCCGCTACTGTACACGTCTTTGTTCCTGCATGGATGAATAGAGAGTGTTTTGGGTTTGTGTTTTTTGTGACTCCCTCGCAGGCTGCAGTGAGTCGTCGAGTCTTGCTCCCGGGAAAACAAAGCGCTTCCTTTTGTCACACTGACCCTCCCCCAAAACTCCCCCAGTTTCCTCGGGAGAATTGGATCCCCGATCAATTGGTTTGTGTAGTTTCCCATTTCGCAAGAAAAAAATTTTTGTAAGTTTTGATCGTTTAGGGGGGCCTTGACTGTGTTGGTCGTCGTGCTCCTCGCCAGGGAGCAAAGGGGGCAGGGGGAAGGAGAAGCGGGAGGGGGGGGGAGGAGGGGGTGGCTAGAGGAGTGAAAGGGGGAGGGGAGGAGGAGGAAAGGGGGAGGAGGAGGAGGGGGGGGGGGAGGAGGGTGGAGGGGAGGGTTTGGGGCAGAGGGGGGGGGGGAGGAGGGGGGGGGGAGGAGGGGAGGGGGAATGAGGAGGGGGAGAAAGGGGGAAAGGGGGGGGGAGGAGGGGGGTAAGGAGGAGGGGGTGGAGGAGGGGGAGGGGTTGGATGAGAAGAAAAAGGGGTGTGGGGAGGTTGGGCCGGGGTAGATTTTTGGAGGGGTGGAGGACTTAAGGTATAAAGGGGGGTGGGGGGGGAAAATCTGGGGGGAAGATGAGGAGAAGGGGGGGGGGAGGAGGGGGTGTTACTCAAGGGGGGAAGAAAGGGAAAAGAGGAGGGCGAAGAGGGGGGCGGGGGGGGATGGCAGGTGTGGGTGGGGTGGAGGAAGGCTAAGAAGGAGGAGGAGGAGGAGGATAAAGCTTAAGGTGAACACAGTTTTTTTCGCGATTTTTTGAAATTAAAAAAGGGGATAAAGTACAATAAAAAAAGTTTTTCCTTTATTTAAAAAGGTTAACATCTCCCTTTTTGGTCTGGTAAAAATGAAATAGCGGCTAAAGATAGCAGGGAACTTTTGAGAAAGGCCAGTAATTTTCAAAGCAGATAACGATGAATTTATACGTGAAGCGAATGAGGATAGCAGATACGCCGGGGCCACGGCGGGCAGCAAGGGGGTTTAAAAAAAAGGCGCCAGTTAATTGTTTAAAAAAAAATAGCAAATAGCGAAAAAACACAGTGAAGGAGGGGGGATGTAACGCAAAAGTTGATGTAAATATTGTTAAAAATGTTGGTTGTTTGGGAACACCGACATTTTTACACACACACACACACACACACCACACAAAAACAAACACACACCAACCAAAAAAAACACCAACACACACAACAACAACACACACACACACAAAAAAAACCCCCAAAACACCCCAACACCACAAACAACAAAAAACCACACACACACACACTCAAGTCACAAACACATGTTTTTCACGCAAATATACGCATAATATACCAAAATAAAGCTTTACGTTAAATATATAATACCACCCTATCACCACCACCACCAGTCAACAAACTCACCGTAACTCACAACAAAAAAGGTCTGCGGGTGTTTGGGGGCCCCCACTAGGTCCCTCATTTGCTATTTTGTTCCTTCCAGGGTTATTTTAGGTCCTTGCAATTTTCCCTCTCGATCGTAAAAAAAGGCTTGATTTTCCCCGGAATGAAAATATGGAAAGATTAAGAAGAGAGAGGGGAGAGAGAGAGGAGANTTTTTTGGGATCATTACTTGCCTTGGGGTTTGGGCCGCGGTGTGGCCAAGAAAAAGGGGGGGGAAAGGGGTTTTTGTGTGGGTCCCGGATAGACTTTTTCCCTGCGCAGGAGAAGAAAAAGACTCCCGGGGTTTCGAGTCCCTTGCAATCACACTACCGCAGAAGACTATAGCCCGCCACTCCCACTAATTCGCCAGGTTTGTAAATTATTACGATTTTTAGGCACACTACAGACATGTATGTGCCAAAAAGGACACGTATGAAATTTTAATGACTTTTTGCAATGGGGGCCTTTTTATTTGGGCACAAAAAAAAATCTGTTGTGAGGCTAACATTCGTAAAATATGACTTTGGGCGCATTGTGCATTTGGTGACGTAAGTTTGTTGACGGTAGGGGGACGAGGGGGGAAAAAAAAGAGAGCCGATCAATTTTCACACAGATTTTTTTCATCACGATATCACTAACACCGAGGAAAATTGATCCCTTAGCTTCCTAAAAGGTGTGACGTAAAGGTCGGTGGGCGTTTTTTTCCCCCGGTGCTCAGGGGGGACCCCAAGGACGGTTTTCAGGGTCAATAATCAACATAATCAAAAACGCTCGACTCTCCCGCCGCTTGGGAATAACCCGATTTTTTGGTTGTATCGTGTGTGTTTGTGTCTGTGGTGATGGGTGTGGTGTGTGTGTGTGTGTGTGTGTGTGTGTGTGTGTGTGGGGTTGTGTGTGTGTGTGTAAATGGGGTGTGTGTGTGTGGGGTGTGTGTGTGTGTGTTTTCATCTAGTTGTATTCATCTCGTTTTTATTTTACAGGGCCAGAGCAACTTTCGTAGGGCCCCCCGGTCCCCAATATAAACCCTTTTTTATCTTTCATCCTTAGGGGGTTAGTGAGGCCGAAGCCACCCCCCCGGGGGGGGGGGTCAAAAAACCCCGGTAAACCCCCGGTCCCCTTTTTTACTGCTGGGGGACAGGGGCGGGGGTTTTTAAAGGGAAAAACAGCCCTTTATGTTTCCGCTCCGCCCGGGGACAAAACCCCGGGACTTCTGGGTTTTGTAAACGGGGTTTTGGCAAAACCACTACACTAGGGAGTACCCCTAGTGTGGGGGTTTTTGTGGGGTGTGTGTGTCATTCACCCATGGTTTTTGGGTCCATGTGAGCTGGCTGCGATCGCCAGTTTCACCTCTCAGTGCGAGCTTGGAGCCCCATTATTTTCCGACTTGGGGAATGCTGGGACCTCCCCACACCAAACCCCCCCATCCCCTTTCTCAAGGGGGACAGAACCGCCCGGAAAATTTGGGCCCAAAATTTAAAAATCCCCGGGAGCGCCAGGATTCGAAAACCCCCTACCCACAGAGTGAGGGGACCAGAACGTTACAAAACCCGAAACCCTCGCGCGGTGTGCGTGCGTGCGTGCTTTCGTTTCGTGCGTGCGTGCGTGCGTGCGTGCGTTTCGTGCGGCGTGTGTGTCCCCCAGTTTCTTCATTTTTGAGTCACTTTAAAATCAAACCGTCAAAAAAACGGGGGGGGGCAAAGGGGGTAGGGAAAGGGGTGCAGGGGCGTGGTGGTGGTTTCTTTCTTTCAGGGGCGTGGTGGTGGTGGGGCTGCCCGGGGGCCTGGTGGGGTGGTGCTGCAGGGCGTTGGTGGTGGTGCTGCAGGGGGCGGGGTGTGGTGTGCTGCAGGGGGCGGGGTGGTGGTGGTGCTCAGGGGTGGTGGTGGTGTGCTGCAGGGGCGTGGGTGGTGGTGCTGCAGGGGGCGTGGTGGTGGTGTGCTGCAGGGGCGGGTGGTGGGTGGTGCTGCAGGGGCGTGGTGGTGGTGGTGCTGCAGGGGGCATGGTGGTGGTGGTGCTGCAGGGGGCATGTGGTGGGTGTGTGCGGGGGCGTGGTGGTGGTGTGCTGCAGGGGGCGTGGTGGTGGTGTGCTGCAGGGGGATGGTGGTGGTGGTGCTGCAGGGGGCGTGGTGGTGGTGGTGCTGCAGGGGCGTGGTGGTGGTGGTGCTGCAGGGGGCGTGGTGGTGGTGGTGCTGCAGGGGGCTGGGGGTGGTGGTGCTGCAGGGGGGTGGTTGGTGGTTGTGGTGCTGCAGGGGGCGATGGTGGTGGTGGTGCGGGCAGGGGCATGGTGGTGGTGTGCTGCGGGGGCATGGTGGTGGTGGTGCTGCAGGGGCGTGGTGGTGGTGGGGGCTGCAGGGGCAGTGGGTGTGAGGGGTGGTGTGGTGCGTGCAGGGGGCATGGTGGTGGTGGTGGGGGGTGGTGGGTGGGTGCTGCAGGGGCGTGGTGGTGGTGGTGCTGCAGGGGGCGTGGTGGTGGTGGTGCTGCAGGGGGCGTGGTGGTGGTGCTGCTGATGGGGCATGGTGGTGGTGGTGCTGCAGGGGGCGTGGTGGTGGTGGGCTGGGGGGGTGGTGGTGGTGGTGCTGCATGGGGCATGGTGGTGGTGGTGCTGCAGGGGGCGTGGTGGTGGTGGTGCTGCAGGGGGCGTGTGGTGGTGGTGCTGCAGGAGCGTGGTGGTGGTGCGGGGCGTGGTGGTGGTGGTGCTGCAGGGGCATGGTGGTGGGTTGCTGCAGGGGGCGTGGTGGTGGTGGTGCTGCAGGGGGCGTGGTGGTGGTGGTGCTGCAGGGGCATGTGGTGGTGGTGCTGCAGGGGCATGGTGGTGGTGGTGCTGCAGGGGCCATGGTGGTGGTGGTGCTGCAGGGGAGGGTGGTGGTGGTGCTGCAGGGGCGTGGTGGGTGGTGGTGCTGCAGGGGCGTGGTGGGGGTTTGGTGCTGCATGGGGCATGGTGGGTGGTGCTGCAGGGGCGTGTGGTGGTGGTGCTGCAGGGGGCGTGGTGGTGGTGGTGCTGGCAGGGGGGGTGCGGGGTGGGGTGTGGTGCTGCAGGGGGGGTGGTGGTGGGGTGCTGCAGGGGGCGTGGTGGTGGTGGCTGCAGGGGGGCGGGGTGGTGGTGGTGTGGCTGCAGGGGGCGTGGTGGGGGTTTGTGGACAGGGGGCGTGGGGGTGGTGGGGTGGTGGTGGTGGTGGTGGTGCAGGTTGTAGGGCTGGACGGGCAGGCCTTTACTATAATCCGTGCTTATGATAATCTTGTATAATCGCACTTAGCAATGGCATTCTTGATGTACTATGAATACATCGAATCGCATTGTAATCTGTGCCACCTGGATCATGTTTAGACCTTCTTCTCTGCCTCCTCTTTGTCCTTTGTTATCTTTCTTTTGTTTTCCTTCCTCCTTTTCTTTTGTTGTCCTTCTCTTATCCTTTGTTTCTCCTGTGTTTCTTCTTTATGGGTATTGTTATTTCTTCGCCCTTCACTTCAGATCTACTTCGTGCCCTTACTCGCGTACATACAAGATAAAGATGTTTAGAATACTCAGCGTTTCCCTACAAATTTCGATCCATTTTCTTCCCTCGAAATGTTTCCTCCCTAACTTTAGGCCTAAATATGGATAGGAAGAGGAATAAGAAGAAGGAGGAGGAGGAGGAGGAGGAGGGGAGGAGAAAGAGGGGGAGGAGGAGGAGGAGGAGGAGGAGGAGGAAGAGGTGAAGAAGTTTTAAAGGAGTGAAGGAAGAGAGGAGAAGAGAAGCAAACTTACGTTAACACGGGTTATATCAGCGATTGTTTAAAGATTAAGGAGAAAAGTCAATAAACAGTTAACCTTATTCAGACAGATTAACATCTCCTAGGCTGTAATGATGTAAATACGCTGATACGATAGCAGGATAGCAATACGGCCAGGAAACAAGGAGCAGATAAAAGCGAGATTAACTCCTTAAAAATAGCAGAAAGGCCAGACACACAGTCAAGGGCTAAGGAAGGACGTAAGTCTCTTAAAATATAGTAATAGAATAAGTAGGAGCGTGGTTTAACCGAATTTTGATGTCGTAAATACAAAAAAGAAAGGGTAAAACACACCACCAACACACACACACACACACACACAACACACACACACCACACCACACACACACACACACACCCCCACACAACCCCACACACACACACAACACACACACACACACACCAAAACAAAACACACACACACACACACACCACACACACACACCACACACACATAACAAATTAACCCTATACCATTAAGCACAGAATATAACTCATACAAAAAGGATTAAGCCATCACATTAGGCTCATGGAAGTTACATTGTATACAAACCACACACCACACACAACACACACACACACACACACACAAAACACACACACACACACACACCACACACACACACACCACACACACACTACACACACAACACATTTCACGCACAACACACACATACCAATAAACTCACACTACAAAATACACACCACACCACACCACCACCACACCACACCACCACACACCACCACCACCACCAGTACAACACACAATTTACGTTATACACGAAAATGCCTGCGGAGATAGTCCTCAGCTTATCCATCATTCACCGCTATTACTCCAGGTATTCAGCAAACTCAAGTTTTCCATCGCGATCTAAAAAGGTCTTGGTATTTTCCCTACTCAGGAATGAATTCACCGCTTTTTCTTCCAGGGTACAGGGAATTCATGAGAAGAAGGAGAGATGAGAGAAGGAAGAAAAATGGGATAGAGAAGAGAGAAGGAGAGAGAGAGGGGGAAGAGAGAGAGAGGAGAAAAGCACGTGAGAAACAACAGACAAGAGACAAACAAATCAGGAAATGAAAGATAAAGGACAGCTTAAAAACAAGATGACGAACCAGAAAAGAAGCAAACCGAAACAAAAAACAACACGACAACGCAAGACAGAAAATCATCTCAAGCGGGCACGAGGTGAACGTAAACGATCCTGAAAGGCAAATAAGAATGTTGCAGCAAAGTGAAGCCTCTAATCATTCAACACGCTTGTCAAGGTGATTGTTATATTTGTTTTAGAGAAAGTTTTTATATTTCATGGCCCGGGATGATATGAGAGGCGCGTGAGTGCGTTGTTGCGCGCCTTGCTTTTTATATTTGTGTATGAAGTGTTTTTGGGGTGTGTTGTGTGTGTTTGTAGGGCATTGTGTCCCTATTTGCGTGCGCGGGGTGTGAGTGGTGTTGTTCGGGTTAAGACAGGATTATTGAGTGCGTGTCAACTTTGGGGGTGTCCGTTCTGCTCTCTCTCTCTGCTTGTTGTGTGTGTTTGTCGTTGTGTTCTTGTGTGTTGTTGTGTGTGTTTACGTCGTGTGCGTCCGTCCGTGCGTGCGCGTCTTGTGTGTGTTGTCAGGGATTAAGAACAGGATTCATATTGAGTGACGTGTCAACTTGTGCAGTTTCCCCCCCCCTCTCCCTGTTCACTCCCTCCATTTTTTCTCCCCCTTCCCTCCCCTCTCCCC
>JACEEZ010023234.1:10000-20000 GCA_016584305.1 Chionoecetes opilio
GTTTAATAATTATTTTTCAATTTTTATATTATTTTTATTATTACTTTTATTTTTTTATTATTTTTATATTTTTAAATTTTTTCCTTTTTTATTTATTTTTTTTTTTTTTAAAGACAAATTCGGGGGGTTTTACTGTTCCCCCTTAAAGAAAGGGGGGATGGGGGGGGTTGGGGGTGTGTGATGTCCCGCATTTCCCAAAAATCGGCCTTTTAAAGAGCCCAGGCTCCTAGGTGAAACTGGCGATCGCAAGTCCCCCTCGCCCTGGGCCCGACCCTGGGGAAGAAAACACCATTTAATCAACAATCCCAATGTCAACCCTTTAAAAACAACAACAAAAAACAATGTTTTAGGCAGTAGGTTTTAAAAAAGAGATGCTGTAAAAAATTTTTCGTAAAAACAAGATAATAAAAATATGCTAATAAAAATTTAAAAATATAACAATGTTAATGGCAAGATAAACAAAAAACGCAACCCTTTTTTATTAAATCTCCCCTGGGATGGTTTCAACCCCCTAAGCCGAGGACAAAAAACGAAGGAAGAGGAGACAGAGGAGCAGCAGGAGCAAGTGAAACACGGAAACCCAAAAAAGGCAAAAAAAACATTTTTGTCCCTTTTTGGGCCCTTTTTAACCTTTTTTCATCAAAAAAATTAGCTTCATTACATTTCATACCCTTCCAACCCCCCCCCTTTTCTTTTCCTCCCTCCTTTTCTCCCTCTCTCTCTCCCCCTCTTCTCCCTCCGGGGGGTAAGTGTTTTGGGAAAATGTTTGTTTTAAGTTTTTTCCCCCTCAATCCTCAAGGTGTTTTAGTCAGTCACGACCCGCCCCACCCCCCTACCGCCCCCCCCCCCCTTTCACCCCTTTCCCCCCTCACAAACACCCCACCCCACAAAAACACACACACACACACACACCCCACACACACACCCACACAAAAACCCCCAAAAAACACACACACACAAAGGGGAGGTTAAGGGGAAAAATATATATGGAAAGGGAAAGTTGATTTAAAGAAAAAAAATGGGGACAGATCAAATAAATTCCTTTTTCCCCCTTCCTCCTCTTCTTTTCTTCCTTCCCTCCTTCCCCCCTCCTCCTCCTCCTTTTCCCCCCCTCCTCCCCCTCCTCCCCCTCCCCCTCCTCCTCCTCCTCTAAGGCCAGGTAGGGGGGGGGGCAGGAAAGGGGACAGGTGAAGGGGGGAAGGGGAAGGGCCCGCCAAAAAAGGACACTCCCTTTTCCCCTTTTTTCTTTTTGCGTCTCTGGGGAATTAGGAAATCGGGATTTCCCCTTTTTTATCGCCCAAAAAAATAAATCCAAGGGAGACTTTGTTGAGGGTTTTGATTTTTTTATTTTTTTGATTACTCCCTTTATTCTGTTGTCTCCAAAGTATACCCCCCCTCTCTCTCTCCCCCCTCTCTCTCTCTCTCTCCCCCCCTCCTCTCTCCCCTCTCTCTCTCTCTCCCCTCTCTCTCCCCTATTTTCTCCTTTCTTCTTTTTCCCGGGGGGCTGTTTGGGAATTTTCTCTCTCTCCCCTCCTTTTTCTCCTCTCTTCTCTCCCCCTCCCCCTCTCTCTCTCTTCCCCCTCTTCCTCTCTCTCTCTCTCTCTCTTCTCTCTCTCTTTTTCTTTTCTCTCTCTCTCCCCTCTCTCTCTCTCTCTCCCCTTTCTCTTCTCTCTTCTCTTCTTTTCCCCCCACATTTTACTTGGGCAAAATTATAAACTTTCCACTTCCCCTCTCTCTCTCTCTCCCCCCTTTTCCCCCTTTTCTCCCTCTCTCCTCTCTCTTTTCTCCCCTCCTCTCTCCTCTCTCTCTACTCCCCTCTCTCTCTCCCCTCTCTTTTCCCCCTCTCTCTCTTTCTCTCTCTCTCTCTCTCCCCTCCCTCTCTCTCCAGACCCTGATGATTAAAACGGTCAAAAATGAGAGATATTTAAAAATAAAATTTTTTTACCGGGGGGGCCAGTAATTTTGAAAAAAAGGGAAAAAAAGGGGAAAAGGGGGCGCGCTCGAGTAAACCCGTCACTCAAAAGGGCCCCCCCCCCCTGCCCCCCCCTTCCCCCCCCCCTTTTTTTCCCTTTTTCCCCCCCCCTGTCCCCTGGGAAAGGGGAGAGAGAAAGGGAAAAGGGGAGGGAAGGTAGGGAGGGAAGTAAAAAGAGAGGGAAGTGGAGAGGGGAAAAAAAGAAGGAAGGGGAAAAGGGGGAAGGGGAAAGGGAAGGGAAAGGGAAAAGGAAGGAAGGGTAAGGGAGAGGGGGAAATTTAAAAAGGGGGGAAAGGGGGGAGCGAAGGTAAAAAAGGGAAAGGGGAAAGGGGGGGGAAAACCATGCCTGTCTCCCCCCCCCTTTTTTCCCCCTCTATCAAAAGCAAAAAAAATCGTTTAATGAAGTTTCGCAGGGAAAAAAGGATTTAGGTGTAAAAATCATAATGAAACTGAAAAACCCTCCCCATTGGGCCCACCCGCCAGTTTAAAAAGGGGAAAAATTGATGTTGGGCCTTTTTTAAAAAGTAACTTTGAAATAAAACTCCAAAAATTTAAAGAAACCCAATTTTTACACGTCCTTTGGTTTGGCCGCAAATGGAATAGCCGTTCAATTCTGGTCCCCCCGTTTGTTAAAAAATCAAGCCAAAATTGGGGAAACGTGCAAAGAAAAAGAAACCAAAAAAATTTTTCCAAACTCTGCGAAAAATTTACTTTTTGAAGAGAACGCGGAAAAATTAATATGTTTTTTTCCCTTTAAAAGGTCGTGAACCGTTTGGGGGCTTTTAAAACCTTTAAGATCCTAAAAGGTTTGATGTCATTAATCAAGAGAACCTATTCGAGCTTCAATGTGTGACAACAAAAAATAAAGGTTTAAAAATAAACCCGGGCAACGTTTTCACACTGATCCCGTTAAAAAAATTTTTTTCAATGTTTAGGTTTGATCGGGGGGGGGGGGGGAACAATTTTCCAGCAAAAAGTTTCGGAGCCCCCCCGCACAATCTACATTTAAAAACAGCCTTTAAACCCTGTAAAGTAAAATGGGTATTTATAGTGCGAATTCGTTTTTCAGTCCCCCCTATCGATTTTGTTTTTAGTGGTAGTGGTAGTTGTAGTTAGTATTTTTCATACCTATCATTTTGCACTATTAAAATTCCCTGTTTTCCCCATCCTCTTTAGGGACATTTGGGAAACAAATTTTTCCCAAATGTTTTTCTTACAAATATTGAAAAGTTAGTTTATTAGTTAAACAGGGTACCTCGCTATGGGCCAAAAGGTCTTTCCCGGTGTCTGTTATTTTCCCATGGGAAAACCTATGTAAAACCTTTCCCATTCCCCCCCGACCCTCCCTTGGGGTTAAATTTTTTTTCAATATGTTACGAATTTACTTGTTATTCAAATGGGGGAAAACCGCCCTGAAAGGGGGGTGAACGTGCCCCCCCCGGGGCCCCCCCCAGTTCCGCCACTGCTTCTCCCCTCCCTTTCTCTTCCTTCCTCACTTCTCTCAACCTTCCCCCCTTCCCCCCTTCTATCTTTCCCTCCTTTTCCCCCTTTCCCCCTTTTTATCCTATCTCTCTTTTTTTTCTTAGCTGTTTATTTTACCTTTGACTTAAACTCTCTTTCATGATTTTTTTAAAATTTCCTCTCTCTCTCTCTCTCTCTCTCCCCCCTCTCTCTCTCCTCCCCCCTTTTCTTTCCCCTCCCTTCTCTCTCTCTCTTTCTTTTTTCCCGTCCCTTCTTTTCCCTTTTTCCCTCCCCTCTCTCCTCTCTCTCTCTCTTTTTCTTTTTCCCCTCTCTCTCTCCCCCTCTCTCCCCCTCTCTCTCCCCTCTCTGTTTTTCTCTCTCTCTCTCTCTCTCCTTCTGACTCTCTCTCTTTCTTTCCCCGGCCCTTCTTTCCTCTATCCCCCCACCCCCCTCTTATTTCCCCCACTTTTCCTCCCTCCCTTTAACTCACTTAGGACGTGATAAAACCCCCTCTCTCTCTCTCTCCTTTTTCTCTCTCTATCGCCTTCCTTCCCCCTCCCCTTTTTTCTCCCCTTTTTCTCTCTCTCTCTCTCTCCTCTCTCCCCCTCTCTCTCTCCTCTCTCTCTCTCCCCCCTCCACCCCACCACCACTTCATCAACAAAAACCAAAAAAACAAAAGCAACAAACAAAAATAACATCATCAACGTCATCATCAATTGCACCCCAAAAACAACAACAATGATAAACAAAAAAAATTTTTCATAAAACTCGTGGGTGGGGGAAAACCTTTACCCCAAAAAAGAGAGAGAGAGAAGAGAGAGAGAGGGGGGGAGAGAGAAAAGAGAGAGAGGGGGAAAAAGAGAGAGAGAGAGGAGGGGAGTCCCTGTGCTCTTTGTTTTTGTTATAATTTTGGGGAGCATAAACACTTGGGGGGTAGTGGTGGTGGTGGTTGGGAGTCGTTGATAGAAGCCCGTGCAAAGTAGTATTTGGGTATGGTGGGATTTTTGGGGGGATGATAGTAACAGTAGTATAGTAGGGAGTGTAAATAGTATTTTTTGTATTTGTAGTAGCAAGAGAAGGGAAAAAGTAGTTTGTATAGTTAAAAAGTAGTAAAAGAGGTTTATAGTAGTAGTTTGTAGCCGTAGTAGTGAAGTAGTAGTAGTTTGGGAGTAGCAAAAGGGAAAAATTTTAAAGTAGTAGGGAGAAATAGTAAAAGAGGTATAGTAGTGTATAGTGTAGTGTGTAGTAGTAGTAATTTGTTTGTAGTATTAAATAGTAGTAGTAGGAGTAGTAGTTTGTAGTTTGAAATGACCATAGATGGGAAAAAAACTATAAGATTTTAAGCAACTCTCTCGTCTCCCCTCCCCACCCACCCCCTTTTTCCCTTTTAGAGGGGGAGGAGAGGAAGGAAAGGGGGGGAGGAGGGGGAGGAGGAGGAGGAGGGAAAAGGGGGAGGAGGCGGAGGAGGAGGGGGGGAGAAAAATAAAAAGGAATATTTCAAAGGAAACACAAAAAGCAACAGACCGATAGGTCCCTTTCCAAAAGGGTGTTTTCTTTCTACACTCCCCTAAATAGATAAAAGAGAGAAAGGAAGGAAGTAAAGGGTCCTAGTATAGAGGAGGGGGAGGAAAGGGGAGGAGGAGGGGGAGTTGGTTTTTTCGGCCCTTTTCTTAAAAACCCGTAATAGAGAGAGACGTATTCCCCATTTTTCTCTCTCTCTCCCCTCTCTCTCTCTCTCTCTCTCTCTCCTCTCCCCTCTATCCCCCCCCGCCCCCCCCAAAATCCCTTCCCCCCCCCTCTCCTCTCTCTCTTTCCCACCCACCGCCGTTACCTTTTCCCCCCTCCCCCCCCCCCCATCCACCCTCCCCCGCTTGCCCTCCCCACCCAGAGCACTCCCCCTTTTCCCCATCCACCCTCCCCGCTTGCCCTCCCCAATTTAGCACTCCCTCCAACCCCTCCCCGTTCCCCCCCCTTTTCCCCTTTTTCCCCCTTTTCCCCTTTCCCCCAGCCCCCCCCCCCCTTTGGGCCCCCACACTCCACCAAATTGTCATGAAGTACAGGCAGGGGAACCCCAACCCAAATAAACAGAAATATAGAACAAATAACGTAATTCTACAGCTAAATAAAAAAAATATAAATAACATCACACGACATATTATCACTAAAAATAACCGAAATAAATAAAACATCACACGACATATTATCACTAAAAATAACAAAAATGAAAATAACAGAACGCGAAATATGCCATCACTAAAAATAACAGAAATAAAAAAACAACCCCGAAAAAATCACCCATAACGATCCCCTATAAAAATCATGGTTAAGTCTCCAAAGTCAAAAAACTAAAACAATAAATGGTAAACCCAAATCTAAGTAAAATTATATTTAAAAACCCTTTACGCCAAAATCTTTCCTTTTCTAGAAAAAAAACGTCTGTTGTTGGCCATAAAATTAAGAAAAACCTTAATATACCAAATTTTTTATGGAAAAAAAAAACTAAAATAGGAAATAGACGTCCCCACTAAAAATGTGGAACGGGTCGAAGTCGCAAAGGTAAAGTCAACTTTTTAAAAAACCTCACCCTTAAAAAACTTCTATTACCAAAAACCTTTTGGGGAAAAAAAACCCAAAAACCCAAACCCTTTACCAAAGGCCTTTTGCCATATGGGAATCTAGGGAAACCCTTTCCCATTCGTGGGGTAAAAAATTTACAAGTATACACTCTAGAACCCTTTCCCCCTTCGTGGGGTTTAAAAATTTTTCAAACCTATAGCACTCTAGAAACCTTTTCCCCAAATTTGGAAATAAAAATTTGACAAGTATATGCACCCAGGGGCCCTTTCCCCCTTTTGTGGGGGTAAACATTTTTCAACCCATATGGAAATCTAGGCCTTGCCCCCATTCGTGGGAAACATTTTACAAAGCTATATGCCTTTAGCCTTGCCCCCTTTGTGGGGTAAAACCAAAAAAAATTTTGTCTATATGCCTCTAGGCCTTTCCCCATTTGTGGGGTAAAAAATTTTACAAGGGGGATTTGCACTCTAGGCCTTGCCCCCATTCGTGGAGTAAACATTTTACAAGCCTATATGACAGATTCATCAATCTATTTAGTACCAAAGAATGAATTCGGCTGAAATAGGTGTCATATAATAAATAAGTCATATCTATAAAATATTGCTTAGTCACTAAAAATCGTCTAATGGTGCCCAAATTACAATGGAAAATCACGTTCTGGGTGTCAAGGGGTTAAGAGAGAAAAATATTGAAGTATTGCATCTAATTTGTTACATAAACGCACTCGAAAACTAAATATACAGGGTGGCCCAAAAGTAGGTTCACAGTATGGTATGCATTTATATTAATATTATTTTTTTGTTTGATGGGTTTGTGCATATGGCAGGAAATCTAACTGAAGAACAAAGAGAGTGCATTTTGAAACTATTAGAAGACAGAAAATTTATAAATGATGATAAATTTTGAAATGATAAAGTATAAATATAAATTAATACTATACTTTTTTGTTCTTTTTTACTTTGAAGGAGTGGTAGTTTAGCGGGCTTTTTTTTACTTTGAAGGAGTGGTAGTTTAGCGGGCTTTTTTTTTACTTTTAAGGAGTGGTAGTTTAGCGGGCTTTTTTTTTTACTTTGAAGGAGTGGTAGTTTAGCGGGCTTTTTTTTTACTTTGAAGGAGTGGTAGTTTAGCGGGCTTTTTTTTTTTACTTTTAAGGAGTGGTAGTTTTAGCGGGCTTTTTTTTTACTTTTAAGGAGTGGTAGTTTTAGCGGGCTTTTTTTTTTACTTTGAAGGTAGTGGTAGTTTTAGCGGGCTTTTTTTTTACTTTGAAGGAGTGGTAGTTTAGCGGCTTTTTTTTTACTTTGAAGGAGTGGTAGTTTAGCGGGCTTTTTTTTTTACTTTGAAGGAGTGTAGTTTAGCGGGCTTTTTTTTTACTTTTAAGGAGTGGTAGTTTAGCGGGCTTTTTTTTTTTTACTTTTAAGAGTGGTAGTTTAGCGGGCTTTTTTTTTACTTTGAAGGAGTGGTAGTTTTAGCGGGCTTTTTTTTTTACTTTTAAGGAGTGTGTAGTTTAGCGGGCTTTTTTTTTTACTTTGAAGGAGTGGTAGTTTAGCGGGCTTTTTTTTACTTTTAAGGAGTGGTAGTTTAGCGGGCTTTTTTTTTACTTTTTTTTTATACCCTGGGTGGATTTTGAAACTATAGGAAGACTGAAACTTTAGAAATGATAAGTAGGTATACATATCATCAATACTATAATTTCTTTCTTTTTTTTACTTTTAGAGACTGGTAGTTTAGCGGGCTTTATGTTAAAAAAAAAAAAATTTGCCCTGGGTGGATTTTGAAACTATTGGAAGACGGAAAATTTTGAAATGATAAGTATAGATATAAATTAATACTATACATTTTTTTATTTATTTTTGTGACTGATAGTTTAGCGGGCTTTTTGTTACTTTTTTTTTTTTTGTGCCCTTGGTCAGTCCTCATGATGTAAAAAATACCCTCTATATCTACTTTTGGGCCACCCTGTATAAGTGAAACAGCAAGTAATAATGTATCTAATGTTACGCGTTATCCTAGGAAGCTACTCACGTTATAGCCAGAGTAACAGCTGAGGGACATCCTCGTCACGACACAGAGAAACAACTTGAACAACTGAGAGACACTTCAGTTATCTCGCGGCGCTGACTCAACAAGATGCTTCACAAGGCTCATTCGAAGCAGTGATTCAGAAGCTTCAAACACACGAATATCCAACCACTTTATACTAGCTGTACAGGAATGATCAAACTAGGTTACTGTACACGCCTCCCAGCAGAGTACTTCAAAGTGTGTTCTCTGGTTTAAAGGGTGTTCTCTGGTTTAAAGGGTGTTCTCTGGTTTAAAGGGTGTTCTCTGGTTTAAAGGGTGTTCTCTGGTTTAAAGGGTGTTCTCTGGTTTAAAGGGTGTCCTCTGGTTTAAAGGGTGTTCTCTGGTTTAAAGGGTGTTCTCTGGTTTAAAGGGTGTTCTCTGGTTTAAAGGGTGTTCTCTGGTTTAAAGGGTGTTCTCTGGTTTAAAGGGTGTCCTCTGGTTTAAAGGGTGTTCTCTGGTTTAAAGGGTGTTCTCTGGTTTAAAGGGTGTTCTCTGGTTTAAAGGGTGTCCTCTGGTTTAAAGGGTGTTCTCTGGTTTATAGGGTGTTCTCTGGTTTAAAGGGTGTTCTCTGGTTTAAAGGGTGTTCTCTGGTTTAAAGGGTGTCCTCTGGTTTAAAGGGTGTTCTCTGGTTTAAAGGGTGTTCTCTGGTTTAAAGGGTGTTCTCTGGTTTAAAAAGGGTGTCCTCTGGTTTAAAGGTGTTTCTCTGGTTTAAAGGGTGTTCTCTGGTTTAAAGGGTGTTCTCTGGTTTAAAGGGTGTTCTCTGGTTTAAAGGGTGTTCTCTGGTTTAAAGGGTGTTCTCTGGTTTAAAGGGTGTTCTCTGGTTTAAAGGGTGTTCTCTGGTTTAAAGGGTGTTCTGGGGTTTTAAAGGGTGATGATAATGGATTCTAACAATGATAACACGAGATAATACCCAGGAAATTAAGCTGATACCTCATAAACTATATATTTTGTTTAGTATATACTGTAATATATTTCCACGTTAGACGGCAGACATGAAGAGAAAGAAACAAGTGTAACATACAAGAGACGGCAATTCCTAATCCTAGTTCATAAAAAAAATTATATCCGCAACTAGGATTTTTTTTTTTATATTCAGGAGATGCCAACACCTAACCTAGTTCATACTGTAATATATCCGCAACCAGATGGCAATGCAGTCACTTATCTAGTACGAAACCTTACCAATAGAGGGCGGTGGTGCCATTCTAATTCTAACACCGAGCCATAGATAAGGACTGGAAGCAATCGATCATACATATATACAGATGCAATATGGCGCTGTTTAGACCTAGTATGGCCAAACTCTCCCTATCTACGGCTCTGTCTAATACCATTGTGCTTAAAATTGATAGCGGGAACCTCTCTCTGACTTATGAGTTTCCCAATTTGCTATACAGAGGATCAAAACAATAAATACCGCGTGAAATGAGATCTAACAAATATATTTAACATGGAAAAGAAAAATGCCTGCGGTGCAAAAAAAATTTTATTTTTTATTATTATTATTATTTTTATTATTATTTACGAATTAGAGGACGGGAGGAAGTATGCAAAACCCAAAGAAAATGTCTGCCTTAACTGATCTACCTTTTAAGCCATCTGTGTGATTGATAACTGTTTAAATAAAATAAATAAAAGAGGTCCCGGTCCCAAAAAAAAAGGTCCAAATCCAATAAAAGGGCCAAGGGCCCAAATAAAAGAGGTCCAAAGTCCAAATAAAAGAGGTCCAAGGTCCAAATAAAAGAGGTCCAAGGTCCAAATAAAAGAGGTCCAAGGTCCAAATAAAAGAGGTCCAAGGTCCAAATAAAAGAGGTCCAAGGTCCAAATAAAAGAGGTCCAAGGTCCATATAAAAGAGGTCCAAGGTCCAAATAAAAGAGGTCCAAGGTCCAAATAAAAGAGGTCCAAGGTCCAAATAAAAGAGGTCCAAG
>JACEEZ010023234.1:25000-32500 GCA_016584305.1 Chionoecetes opilio
CTTCCTTCTTCATTCCTTGTTCCTTCTCCATCATTCCCGTCCTTCCTTCTTCATTCTCCTTCATTCCCTTCCTCCTTATCATGTCTCTCAACTCTCCTATTTCAAGGTTGTGTTACGGCCTCAATATCAAATCCGGGTTATGATTTTATTTATTATCTGTATTGTATGTTTTATTGTTAGCTATTATAATTCTTCTCGTTTATTTTTTTTCCTTCACATGTCACGTTAACACACACACACACACATCCTCCGATTACAAACAATAGATTAACCCCGTGAGGCCCAGAACGTTATTTCCATCGTAATATGACCACTATTAGATAATTTTTAGTGAATATAAGCAATGTTTTTATAGATATGACCTGTTTTGTATCCTTGTCCACTAACTAATTATGGTTTATTTAGTTACTTTTCGTAATTTTATGGCTCGACAACATACATTTTTTTATAGCAAAGGAAAAATCTGGGTGTGAAGGAGTTAAGGGGATGGAGGATTGCTTGATTGATAGTAAGGCCAAAAAAAGGAGGAAAACTGAAGGGGAAGGAAGAGGAGCTAGGAATACATAGGAAGAACAGATAAAAGGCTCTTCTGGTATCTGTTCTTCCTATGTATTCCTGTTACTCTTCGTTTTTTTGGTTATTCTCTGACTTATGTTATTCAGGATCCGTTTTTCATAAATTTCCGTATTTTTATAACTTATTTTAGATTTTCTTGATAAGGCGTAAGTTGATATTTCGTTCCTTCTTCCCGTTAATTTTGTTTCTAGTTTGTTTTCTAACTCCCACATCTGCATTTCCTTTCTTAATTCCTACTACTCATCTTATTAATTCCAACTTTTTTTCTATCATTTCCTTGCATTCCCTTCCTTCCTTCTACTCATCTTACTAATTCCCACTTTTTTTCTATCATTTTCTAGCCTCCATACTTCTTCCTCCTTTTCCTTCCTTCCTATTTTCCCTAATTTTCATTTTCTTATTTTGTTTTCACATCTTCATATATCTTTCTTCCTTTCCTCCTCCTTGACCATGCTACACACATACACACACATAACACACACATAACACACAACACACACAACACACACACACACACACACACACACACACCACACCCACCCACACACCCACCCACACCCACACAACACACACACACCACACACACCACACACACACACCACAAAATACACAACACACACACACCCACACACACCACAACACATACACAACACACACCATACACAACACACACACACACACACACACACACACACACACAACACATACACAACCACACACACACACACCCATACACACCATACACAACACACCCACACAACACACACACACCCACACAATACACACACACCACACACAATACACACACACACCACAACATACACAACACACACCATACACAACACACACACACCACACACACACCACAACATACACACACCCACAACACACACACCCACACGCAACACACACACACACACACACACAACACAACACATACACAACACACACACACACAGCACACACACACAACACACACACACACACATACAATACAAACACACACAACACACACACAAAACACACAACACACACACACCTCTTCATTACTTATATTTAAATCAATATCAAATAAGAGACAATTTGTTGAAAAAATCTATTAAATATATTCAGAGTACAGGTAACAAGATTAATTAAAGCAGGTAAAGCAGTCTTGTGTAGGTACTAGAGACTTAAATCCCTTTCTTCCTCTTCTTCTTCTTCCTCTTCTTCTTCTTTTAACCTCCTCCTCCTCTTCCAACTCTCTTCTTCTTCCTCCTCCTCTTCCAACTCTCTTCTTCTTCCTCCTCCTCCTCCTCTTCCAACTCTCTTCTTCTTCCTCCTCCTCCTCTTCTTCCTCCTCCTCCTCTTCTTCCTTCCAACAGGGACCAATCTCTAGCCACACTCTTCCGAAATATAGGAAAACAATATCATAATCATGGAAATGTAAACAAACGAGATTCTTAACCTATTGAAAGACAGACTACGATATTCTACATGACAACAGTAGGAGGGGCGAACGTGACAATTTAGCACACACACACCACACACACACACACCACACACACACACACACACACACACACACACACACACGCGTAGACTCGAGATGCCCGCCATAGATATACGAGAATAATACAAGGATACATACAACATTTCTACATCTTCCTTCCTACAAGACCCTTTAATAAAAATTCACGCACACACACACACACACATACACACACATAAGAAACAAAACAACAAAAACTAAAGGAGTAAAAGTAAATTGACAAATACATGATATAGAGAACAAGGAAATAATTATCTATCGAAATAATTATATCTATCAAATAAAATGGAAACGTACAACAAAATAATGTCAATATAAGGATAAATATATACACACAAGGGGAAAGGCAGGAAGAAGACTTAGATAATAGATAAGGAAATTTACGAATACAGGAATTATACACCAACAGGATATGTACAAAGAAAATACATATTACGGACGAGACGAAGAAGAAAATAATTATGAGAAATTTAAGTCAAAGAAGATAATGAGGACGAGGAAGAAGTTTAGGAGGAAAAAGAAGAAGAGGAAGAAAAAGAAGAAGAAAAAGAAGAGGAAGAAAAAGATGAAGAAAAGAAGAAGAAAAAGTAGAAGAAAAGAAAAAGAAGAAGTAGAGGAATAAGAACATGAAGATAATGATGAAAAAGATGAAGTCAAAGAAGATAATGAGGACGAGGAAGAAGTTTAGGAAGAAAAAGGTTAAGAAAAAGAAGAGGCAGAAAAAGAAGTAGAGGAACAATGAACAAGAAAAAGAAGATGATTATGAAAAAGATGAAGTGAAATAGGAAGATGATCAGGCGGAGAAGGAAGAAGTAGAAGGAAAAGAAGAAAAAGATGCAGAAAAGAAGAAGAAAAAGATGAAGAAGAAGAAAAAGAAGTAGTAGAGGAACAAGAACAAGAAGATAATGATGAAAAAGATGAATTAAAAGAAGATAATGCGGATAAGGAAGAAGTTTAAGAAGAAAAAGAAGAAAAAGATGAAGAAAAAGAAGAGGCAGAAAAAGTAGAAGATGAATAAAAAAAAATAATGATGAAAAATAGGAAGTGAAATAGGATGATGATGATGATGCGGAGAAGGAAGAAGTAGATGAAAAAAAGAAGAAAAAGATGAAGAATATGCTGAAGAAAAAGAAGAGGACGAAAATGAAGAAGTAGAGGCACATGAACGACAAGATAATGATGAAAAAGATGATGTGAAATAGGAAGATGATGATGCGGAGAAGGAAAAAGTAGAAGAAAAAGAAGAAAAATTGAGGAAAAAGTAGAAAAAGAAGAGGAAGAAAAAGAAGGAGGAAAAAGAAGAGGAAAAAGAAGAAAAAAAAAGGGAAGAAAAAGAAGAAAAAAGAAGAGGAAGAAAAAGAAGAAGAAAAGTAATAGAAGAAGATGAAGGAAAAGAAAAAGAAAAAGACGATAAAGAAGAAGAAGAAGAAGAGTCCCGGGGTCCAAACTCAATGGTCTGTCCTTAACTTAGAAGGAAGGAAATAAGAAGAAAGAAGAAGAGAGCAAACAGACAAAATAAGAGACTGAAAGATAGAAAAAGATACACACAACAACATGAACAAATACATATACAACTTTGGCAAAATATAGACACAAATTTAACCCCTTGAGGCCCAGAACGTAATATCCATTGTAATTTGGCTACCATTAGACGAATTTAATTAATATAAGCAATGTTTTAATAGCTATGACCTGTTTAGTATCCTTATCCACTACCGTAGATAACAGTTAAGTCGCCAGGACAACTTTTTTTTCTGTTTACAGACGTGTGGTGGCGTTAATAGTTACATTTCTACATCCATGATTTCAGGAAAGTTAGAAGGGGCTATCTGGAGAGTCTGTGTCATTTTGTGTCTTCATCTGTGTCATATTATGGCTATAAATGAACAAATGACAAAAATATCTACAAAGTGGCTACCAACAGTGAAGTCGCCATCTAGTGTTTATTTACTGAGTGTCGTACCGCCGTCGTCGTCGCCCGAAAAAAAAACGCGTAGCGAAATTTGAAACCGCTTATACTTGCAGATACAAAGCATAAAACAACGCTGAAACAGGGTAGATTATACAGTCATGATATAAACTACTGTGTATCATCTTCAGTGGCACGTAAAAATCAGTAGTGACGCTATAATTCGTAATATTTGGCGCCTGGCGACATCACTGCAGGTGGCGACTTCACTGTTAACTACGGTAGTTAATTTGGTATATTAAGTTGTTTTCGTAATTCTATGGCTAACAGACGATTTTATATAGCAAAGGAAAGATCTGGGCGTGAAGGGTTTAGGAGAAGAAGAGAGATAGAGGAGTATAATGAAAGGGAGAGAGATACGCAGAGGGAAGAGAAGGAGATTAGAGGAGAGATAGAGAGATGAAGCTATGGAGAGAGACGATGAGAGAGAGAGAGAGAGAGAGAGGAAGGGAGAGACGAGAGAGAGAGAGAGAGAGAGGAAGAGAGAGAAAGAGAGAGAAGAGAGAGAGAGAGGAGAGAGAGAGAGAGAGAGAGAGAGAGAGAGAGAGAGACGAGAGAGAGAGAGAGAGAGAGAGAGAGAGAGAGAGAGAGAGAATTTAAACAGGAGGAAACAAAGAGAACACAAAAGAAGATACAATAACAAAACACGAATACCGAAAAACCGAAAACCAAAAAATAAAAAAATAAAAACAGATCAAAATATTTAAATCTCTTGGTGCAATTTTTAGGTTAAGTCGACGTCTTTATCATCATCATCATCATCAAGTCATCATCATCATCATAACCCATCAATCAATCTATGAAAACAAACAAATTAAACGAAACAATTAATTTAAAAAGCACACATGAATCACTCGGGAAAAGGGTATCAATGTGTGTGTGTGTGTGTGTGTGTGTGTGTGTGTGTGTGTGTGTGTGTGTGTGTGTGTGTGTGTGTGTGTATGTGCATGTGTGTGAGTGCTCAAATTTCCCATCAACTTAGCAACATTTTCCCCATCACCACCACACGAGTCACCAGTCCTTTGTGATGTCAATAAAATATTGAAAAAAATTAAAAACCAGACACAAACACTCCCTCACGCCCTTAACCCCTTGAGGCCCAGAACGTAATTTCCATTGTAATTTGGGTACCACTAGACAGTTTTAGTGAATTTAAGCAATAGTTTATAGATATGACCTGTTTAGTATCCTTGTCCACTAACTAATTTGGTATATTCAGTTACTTTTCGTAATTTAATGGCTAACAACAGACGATTTTATATAGCAAAGGAAAGATCTGGGCGTGAAGGGGTTAGGGGGGGGGAGGGCGGAAACGCAAATCTAAACAAGTGCCATTTCCTGGAAACGTCTGGAAGGAGTGCCACTGAGGGCGATGCATGAAGGAGTGGGAGGGGGAGGGAAGCAGGCGGTGAAGGGGGCGCTGAAGGGGGAGTCGTGCTTGTTCCTGCGAATGCGGGGTTTCGGATGTCCTCCCTCGACGCTGTTATCACCTGCGCGGGATGGCATCAGAGGGTTGTGGTAGGGGGGGAGGGGGCGGTGGAGGGTGGGAGGATGGGTGGGGAGCGTGTGGGTGGAGGTGGAGGGTTCGGTGTCAATGTCGGTAGGTTGGGGAAGGATGAGGGGCGGAATAAGGAGGAGGAGGAGGAGGAGGAGGAGGAGGAGGAGGAGGAATACAAAAGAATACAAAGGAAGAACAGACAGTAACAGTTCTATACTGGGCCAAACGAGGCTGCCTGTGTGACTACTTTCTACCACTATAGTTTCTACGTGTTAGAGGTAAGAGAATAGAATATGAGGAAGGAAAGAGGAGAAAGAGGAGGAGGAGGAGGAAAAGGAGCAGAAGGAGGACAAGGAGGCAGATAGGGAAAAGGAGGACGAGGAGGCAGATATGGAAAAGGAGGAAGACGAGGAAAATCAGGAACAGAAGAAGGAGGAAAAGAATGAGGAAAAAGGAAAAATGGGTGAAGAGAAGGGGTGAGGGAAGAAGAGGAGGAGAATGGCAAGAGAAAAGAGCAGAAGAGGAGAGACAAAAAGGGTAAAAATAGAGAAGAGAAGGTAAACAAGAAAATTAAATAGACACGTATAGATGTAAACAATAATGAGACAGACACAGAAAGAAAACAAAAATAAAGGAAACAGAAAGAAGAACTAGGGGGGGGGGGGGAGCACTCAGTAGAGCGCATACCTCCGCCCGAATATTTCATCAATTGGTTGCCATGGCAACAGTTGTCAATAGATTTCATCCAAAATTAAATCAGTTCTTCCTTATACCAAATAGACTTGGTATACTGAGTTTGATCCAAATCTATTTGAAACTTTTTGAGAAATCCTGTACACTAACAAACAGACAGACAGACAGACAGACAGGTCGGGGTGAAAACATAACCCCTCCAACTTCGTTGGCGGAGGTAATAAATAAAGAAGCAATAGTGTAATCCTCGAAGACAAAAGAGGGTTAGGTTAGGTTAGGTTAGATTAGGTTTAGGTTAGGTTAAGTTAGGTTAGGTTTAGGTTTACGTTAGGTTAGATTAGGTTAGGTTAGGTATAGGTTAGGTTAGGTTAGGTTTAGGTTAGGTTAGGTTAGGTTTAGTTAGGGTAGGTTAGGTAGGGTATTAAGGTTATTAGGTTTGTTAGGTTAAGGTTTTCATGGGTAAAAAAAAATGAAACATGGAAGGAAAACCAAGAAGGGTGAAAATTAATTAATTAAAAGAGGAAGAAAATAAAGAGGAGATTAAAACAGATGAGAGGATGAGAAAGAAGACAGAGAAGGAAGTAGGAAGAGAAAAGAAGAGAGGAGGAGAAGGAAGAGGAAGAGGGGAAGTAAGGATGATGATGGAGGGAAGGAAGGAAAGACGAGAGACATGAGGAGAGAGAGAGAGAGAGAGAGAGAGAGGAGAGAGGAGAGAGAGAGAGAGGAGAGAGAGAGAGAGAGAGAGAGAGAGAGAGAGAGAGAGAGAGAGAGAGAGAGGAGAGAGGAGAGAGAGAGAGAGGAGAGAGAGAGAGAGAGAGAGAGAGAAGAGAGAGAGAGAGGAGAGAGAGAGAGGAGGCGAAGTAATACAGAAGGAAAAATGGAAAATGAAGATGATGAGGGAATCAATATATACCATTAAGAAGTCTTGTTTTTTAAAATCTTATGTTACAAGAGAGGAGGATGAGGAGGAGGAGGATAGACGAGGAGGAGGAGGAGGAGGAGGAGAAGGAAAAGAAGAATATCAACAAAAAACAAACAAAAAAAGAGAATACAAGAAAGGAAAAAAAAAAAAAGGGGAAAATATAAAAAGGTTTAAAAAGAATAGCGAAGTAAAAGAAACCAAAAAAACAAAAAACAAAGGAAGGGAAACAGGGGGGTAGGTGATAGGTGAAGGAGGATTGTAAGTGTGGAGGAAGAAGTTGGACTAGGTAGGCGAGAATGGGGGTGAAACCA
>JACEEZ010023234.1:37500-70000 GCA_016584305.1 Chionoecetes opilio
TTTCTTTCTTTCTTCCTTGCTTCCTACACCTCGTCCTCCTCGTTCTCCTTCTTCCCTCCTTTATCATCTCCTTTTTCCTCTTCATCTCCTGTTTATCATAATTCGCAGCATTCTTTTTATTCATCTGTTTTTTATTCAGAAATTTTCGTCAGTAACATCCTCCTCCTCCTCTTTCTGCTTTTACTTCCTCATATCTCTCTCTCTCTCTCTCTCTCTCTCTCTCTCTCTCTCTCTCTCTCTCTCTCTCTCTCTCTCTCTCTCTCTCTCTCTCTCTCTCTCTCTCTCTCTCTCTCTCTCTCTCTCTTTAATTCCTCCTTCACATCTTTCTTCTCTTCCTGTTTTTTTTACTCATACTTATTCGTGTCATTCATCTCTTTATATTTCCTCTAACTTCCAATCCTCAACACTCTCCTCCTCTCCATCCCTTACATTACCTTCTCCATCTCCCTAATACAGCGCTCGGCAACCTGCGGCTCCGACTTTCAAGAGACCTGTGCGTGCGGCTCCTGCCACCTACTTAAAAATGTCGAAATTGTTGTTTAAAAAAATAAAGCGATAAAATACTGGCATAGACAGCCGCAGTACAATAGTGTATGTGACCCAGGTCCTCTATAGGTCTCTAGGAAAATATTGGGACAAATTCTTGTACTTATTAACTTGTACTTGTTCGTAATTTCCATTCATAATTTACACTGCGCACTGCTTTTCTGCCAAGTTTGAAGAAACTGGCTCTTCTCGAATTCTGGGTTGCCGATCTCTGCCCTAATACAACCCACACACAACACCTAACACACAAACAAACCGCAAGATACATAAAGAGCCATCTGGGGGAGATTCGGTCATTAGTTAACACATTTCCCCACCCCCATCCCTTCCTCCTAACACCTCATACACGGCACACTAAAAACAACACTAACTAAAACCTTCCCATTGACACTGTAGCCGCTCAAGGTAATAGTAATAGGACCCATAACTTTACTAGTCCAAGGATATTACTCCGTTAAAAATTCCGAACAGGCAACAACAACCATAATGCTGATAGCGGTGACGTCACAGAGGCGCCGCTATCGCTTGATTTATGATTGGCTAGTGACCAGGGAGACAAGTGACGTCATTAATGTACAGCTGGAGATGTGAGAATGGCCGCTGCGTGGAAATCAAAACATACATGAAGAGAGAGAGAGAGAGAGAGAGAGAGAGAGAGAGAGAGAGCATAAGAAAATAAGGAAGCTACAAGAGGCCGCGAGACCTACACGAGGTAGTTCCTGCTACTTAACACTACCTACATCCACCTTTCATCCCCATCATGAATTTATCTAGCCTCCTTTTAAAGCTCCCTAATGACTCAGCACGAACTACCTGTCTAATGAGTCCATTCCAATCTTTCACCACCCTATTTGTGAACCAGTTTTTCCCTTTTTTTTTTTTAATCTACGCTTTTCCAGCTTGAATGGAGAGGAGAGAGAGAGAGAGAGAGAGAGAGGGGAGAGAAGAGAGAGAGAGAGAGAGGAGAGAGAGAGAGAGAGACAGAGAGAGAGAGGAGAGAGAGAGAGAGGAGAGAGAGAGAGAGAGAGAGAGAGAGAGAGTATATCTATATATAGATATACTCTCCGCAGGAGAGGCAGGGGTATATCTATTTTCCCTTGACCTATGTGTATATAAAGGGTGTCTTAAAAGGAGTTTAGCGTACGTGCGGTATGGCGGTACGTCTGGATAGTGTGAAGAGTGCGTGGGAAGTGTGTGTGTGTGTGAGTGTGTTCCCGCCCCTCACACACACACACACACACACACACACAGAGCCACCATTATCATTACCACCACAGCCTTCCTCGCCCAACACTACCACCGTGGCTACAAATACACTACCACTCACTCCAACCCGCGTGGGAAATGCTTAGAGGGGTGTGGAGGGGGTGAGGGAGGGGGTGAAGGGGGTGAGGGAGGGGGTGAAGGGTCGTTGAGGGAGGGGTGAGGAGCGACAAAGGGTTGCGGGGGGAGGGGGGGAGGGGGGAGGGGGGAGATCCGTGAGGGGGTGAGAGCTGGGTAACAAAATAATTTATCTATTTTCTTAGTATGACGTCACGAGTATATTATTAATCATCAATTTAGTCCTCGTCAAGATAGTCTATTAAGATACACACCCTAATAAGGAGGATGTGTTTTAATTATAAATAGATCTCTGCTGTGTTTTTGTTTTGTTTTGACCTCCATACACTAATATATTCTGGAGTCTAATAAAGTCTTCTCATCAATTTAGTTCTCGTAAAGATATAGACACCGTTACACACCCTAATAAGGATGCAGTTTAATTATAAATAGATCTCTTATGTGTTCTTGTTTTGTTTTCATCTCCACACATTAATCTATTCTTGAGTCATGAAAATAAAGAATAAAGTAAAATAGAATAGTAAAAATAAAGTCTTTTCATCAATTTAGTTCTCGTAAAGATATATACATACCCTAATAAGAAGGATGTAGTTATCTCCCTTCCCTTCCCTTCCCTTCCCTTCTCCTTCTCCTTCTCCTTCTCCTTCTCCTTCTCCTTCTCCTTCCCTTCCCTTCCCTTCCCTTCCCTTCTCCTTCCCTTCTCCTTCTCCTTCCCTTCTCCTTCCCTTCCCTTCTCCTTCTCCTTCCCTTCTCCTTCTCCTTCCCTTCTCCTTCTCCTTCCCTTCCCTTCCCTTCCCTTCCCTTCCCTTCCCTTCCCTTCCCTTCCCTTCCCTTCTCCTTCTCCTTCTCCTTCCCTTCTCCTTCTCCTTCCCTTCTCCTTTCTTCTCCTTCTCCTTCCTTTCTTCTCCTTCCCTTCCCTTCTCCTTCTCCTTCCCTTTCCTTCTCCTTCCCTTCCCTTCCCTTCCCTTCTCCTTCCCTTCCTTCCCTTCTCCTTCCCTCTTCCTTCCCTTCTCCTTCCCTTCTCCTTCCTTCTCCTTCCCCTTCCCTTCCCTTCCCTTCTCCTTCTCCTTCTCCTTCTCCTTCCCTTCTCCTTCCCTTCTCCTTCCCTTCTCCTTCCCTTCTCCTTCCCTTCCCTTCCTTCTCCTTCTCCTTCCCCTTCTCCTTCTCCTTCCCTTCTCCTTCTCCTTCCCCTTCTCCTTCTCCTTCTCCTTCTCCTTCTCCTTCTCCTTCCCTTCCCTTCCCTTCTCCTTCTCCTTCTCCTTCTCCTTCCCTTCCCTTCTCCTTCTCCCTTTCCTTCTCCCTTCCCTTCTCCTCTTCTTCCCTTTTTCTTGGAGACTATGCGGTTCAGTTTTGGTCTCTATATTACAGGATGGATATAGCCTTGTTAGAATCAGTGCAGAGAAGGATGACCAAAATGATACAAGGGATGCGTAACTTTAGTTATGAGAAGAGATTGAAGCTATTAAATTTACACTCACTCGAGAGACGCAGGGTAAGGGGCGATCTGATAGAAGTTTTTTAAGTGGATAAAGGGATTTAATAAAGGCGAGGTAGGAAAAGTTCTTACGGCTATTAACCAGGGTAGAACAAGAAGTAACGGATTCAAGCTGGAAAAGTGTAGATTTAAAACAGAAATAGGGAAAAACTTGTTCACAAATAGGGTGGTGAATGATTGGAATGGACTCAGTAGACAGGTAGTTAGTGCGGAGTCATTAGGGAGCTTTAAAGGGAGGCTAGATAAATTCATGGATGGGGAATGGGGATGAAAGGTGGATGTAGGTAGTGTTAGGTAACAGAAACTACCACGTGTAGGTCTCACGGCCTCTTGTAGCTTCCATCTTTTCTTATGTTCTTATGTTCTTCCCTATTGTGCGTAAATCAAGTCTATCTCGGTGTTAAATGGCTGCTAAAAATTTGATCTTGTAATAGTGGTATTGTGAGGCGATATATTTCGTATTAGTTAACATTTGCTGCTTCATCAAATCCACCAAATTGTGTGAACATTATATTATGCTCTCTCTCTCTCTCTCTCTCTCTCTCTCTCTCTCTCTCTCTCTCTCTCTCTCTCTCTCTCTCTCTCTCTCTCTCTCTCTCTCTCTCTCTCTCTCTCTCTCTCTCTCTCTCTCTCTCTCTCATTAATGTCCTCTTCAGTTACATATAGAATTACAAGCAATGATGTTTTTGTATCAAGCATTATATCTGCACTGGATCAAAATGTGTGTCATGAATATCCCAGTGACTGCAAACATCCCAGGTCATTAATAAGACGATGAACGCTCTTGACAGCAGAAACACATCTCGAAAATGAAGAACAGATCCTCTCTCTCTCTCTCTCTCTCTCTCTCTCTCTCTCTCTCTCTCTCTCTCTCTCTCTCTCTCTCTCTCTCTCTCTCTCTCTCTCTCTCTCTCTCTCTCTCTTCTGTCTCTCCCTCCTCCTCTCCCTCCCTCCCTCCCTCCCTCCCTCCCTCTCCTCCTCCCTCCCTCTCGCCTCTCTCTCTCTCTCTCTCTCTCTCTCTCTCTCTCTCTCTCTCTCTCTCTCTCTCTCTCTCTCTCTCTCTCTCTCTCTCCTCTCTCTCTCTCTCTCTCTCTCTCTCTCTTCTCTCTCTCTCTCTCTCTCTCTCATACGCAAAAATCTCGTTTCCACTTAACCCCTTGAGACCCAGAACGTAATTTCCATTGTAAATTGGCTACCATTAGAATATTTTTAGTGAATTATAAGCAGCAATATTCTTTAGATATGACCTGTTTAGTATCTTTGTCCACTAGTTATTTTCGTATATTGAGCTACTTTTCGTAATTTTATGGCTAACAACAGACGATTTTATATAGCAAAGAAAAGATCTGGGCTCGAAGGGGTAACAGTGCTCATAACAACTTTTTAAAATCACGAAACAAAACAAAAATAGTATGTAAAGAAACTCAAATAATACGTAACATAATCCACTAATGTTTAGAATAGACATTAAACCCTTCACGCCCAGATCTTTCCTTTGCTATAAAAAATTGTCTGTTGTTAGCCATAAAATTACGAAAAGTAGCTTAATATACCAATTAAGATAGTGGGCAAGGGTACTAAACAGGTCATATCCATAGACTATTGCTTACATTCATTATAATAGTCTAATGGTTTAGCCACATTACAATGGAAATTACGTTCTGGACCTCAAGGGGTTAAACGCAATCACTTCCATAAGAAAGAACAAGTGATAAACTATATATACCCTACAAACATACTATTCACGTAATACTTTCACTAATATCAACCTTTACGAAACATTAACTATTCCATAACGATAACGAAACCAATCAAGTTTTTTCATTGAGAGGAATAAAAAAAAACATTATGTCCTGTATAAACCAAAAGAGGAAATTAAATTATGAAGTAGTACCTATCGAAACTATTGAAACTATTTACTAATGATGATTAATGTAATAATGATGAGTAATGTATAATTGGATATATAATGATGAAATGTATGATATCGAAACTAATATAATGTCTTAATTGAGAGGCATACAAAAAGCACATTATATATTTATATCAAGTAAGGAAAAAGGATAAAAAGAACAGCGTATTCACAAAATTAATGCATTTTTTTTCTCTCTCTCTCTCTCTCATTAGGGGCACGGCCAGGGATCTACACTCGTCTACAGGCAAGTCACGCCCCAGCCAGCCCCTCGACCACGCCTGACGCAACACAGCTCTCCATTTAACAACCTCAGTCTTCATACTTAACATATTAGCAGCTGTATACAGTCTTCACTCCTCTTGTTATTAGACCTTCATGAAAAAAGCGTCACCGATTTATACAATTACGTCAGCCATTAGTATTAAGTCTAGCAAACCTAACGACGGCAACCGTGGTTGCCGTCGTGCTGCAATTGTCGGCGACTGTCGGCGCATGACGGCAACCCAATATTGGCGGTTAAATTCGTTTTAGTTCGCGACTATCGCTGACAATCGCTGACTAGTCGCCGAATAGTCCCCTAACTGCGGCGATCCGAGCCAACCACGCCGATTTTGGAGCTTCTGCCCCCCCCACCCCCCTACCCAAATCGGCTGCAGTCGGCACCGACTGGATGCCTCAGCAAGTCGTGACCGGTCGCTGACGCGAGTCGTGGAGATTTGAACGTGGCTTTAAGCCCCGTCTCCAACTCCTAAGGCCTACTCGTGCCTTACCTTTACTTCATAAAATATAGGTTCGAACTTCGGAGTTCGTTTGAGACGTGTCTCTGAGACACATACATGCATGGGGATACAGATATACATGGGAAGATCTTGTACCTGTTTGGAGACTCATACATACATGGCAATAAAGATATACATAGGCGGGAAGGCGATAACTGGCGGGCGGCCTAAATGTATAGGAGAGTAACAACGAAACAAAAGCGTATCGAAAATAAGATTTTTTTAAATAAGAGAGAAAAAAAAGTAATCTAAGCTGCCATAAATAAGATTTTTTTAAATAAGAGAGAAAAAAAAGTAATAAGCTGCAAAATGAACTAGAGAAACAGTTGATACAGAGAGAGAGAGAGGAGAGAGAGGAGAGAGAGAGAGAGAGAGAGAGAGAGAGAGAGAGAGAGAGAGAGAGAGAGAGAGAGAGAGAGAGAGAGAGAGAGAGAGAGAGAGAGAGAGAGAGAGAGAGAGAGAGAGAGAGAGAGAGAGAGAGAGAGAGAGAGAAAAAAAAATCATTAAAGCTGCAATAGATTGAATCCTTAACAATCTCTGGCTACTTTGTGTTGTGTACTACTGGGGCCGCCCTACTCATCCCGCCTTGCCTTTCTGCCGCCAATACTACAAGGCTACAACAGGGCATGATCTAAATAGCAGTACTACTTAATACTACTACTACTTAGATCATGCGACAGGGAACCAGCACTTACCATTCGTTGACTTCTGGCGAGGGTAGTGGTGGTGGTGGTGGTCAGGTCGCCGTGTACACCCACAGCGCCCCATGGAGGGATCCCTGCTCGCCCTCACACGCACACCACGGCTGTATGTGTGTGTGTGCGTCATGCTCGGGCTGTGGACTCCATGTAGTTCTGTAGTGTGCGCAGCGACCCGGGAATACGTGTTTACGTAATACACTAACACTAACTTTTTCAACGGCACTTTTTAACACTTTCAACGACACTTTTTAATGCTTCAACGTCATTTTTTTATGCTTTCAACGGCATTTTTTTAATGCTTTCAACGACACTTTTTAATGCTTCAACGGCATGATTTTAATGTCATTTTTCAACACTTAAACTGGCATCTTTCAAATTAGTAAGACAAAGAATTTCAAAATCTTGAAATTCGTAAGACAAAGAATCTCGTCTTACGAAGAATTTCAAGACGAAGAATTTCAAGACGAAGAATCTCGTCTTACGAAGAATTTCAAGATGAAGAATCTCGTCTTACGAAGAATTTCAAGACGAAGAATCTCGTCTTACGAAGAATTTCAAGACGAAGAATCTCGTCTTACGAAGAATTTCAAGACGAAGAATCTCGTCTTACGAAGAATTTCAAGACGAAGAATCTCGTCTTACGAAGAATTTCAAGACGAAGAATCTCGTCTTACGAAGAATTTCAAGACGAAGAATCTCGTCTTACGAAGAATTTCAAGACGAAGAATCTCGTCTTATGAAGAATTTCAAGACGAAGAATCTCGTCTTACGAAGAATTTCAAGACGAAGAATCTCATCTTACAAAGAATTTCGTCTAACGAAGAATCTAGTCTTACGAAGAATTTCAAGACGAAGAATCTCGTCTTATGAAGAATTTCAAGACGAAGAATCTTGTCTTATGAAGAATTTCAAGACGAAGAATCTCGTCTTATGAAGAATTTCAAGACGAAGAATCTCGTCTTACGAAGAATTTCAAGACGAAGAATCTCGTCTTACGAAGAATTTCAAGACGAAGAATCTCGTCTTACGAAGAATTTCAAGACGAAGAATCTCGTCTTACAAAGAATTTCGTCTAACGAAGAATCTAGTCTTACGAAGAATCGCGTCTAACAAAATAATGAAATGATAGTTTTTTTTTTTTTTTTTAAACTAGGGGTTTCCGGAAAATACAACTATCTCCATTAGAAAAAGCGGCATTATTCCAGATGAACACCGAACTCACTTTGGTGGACGAAACAAGTTTTTTCTGGTGAGTTTTTATGTGTTTTGAATTAATCTGTTAACCATTTCTGTCGCAAATCTTTTTTTTTTTTTTTCTTTAGGTAACTAATGGTTATTTTTATTTTTTTTAGATAAAGGTTAGGTTAGGTATAAGTTAGGTTAGGTATAGGTTAAGGTTAGGTTAGGTTAGGTTAGGTAGGTATAGGTTAGGTTAGGTTAGGCTCAATTATTTTTTTATTTTTTGTCATTTTTGCAAAAAAAAAAAAATTATTTGCGACAGAAACGGTTAGCAGATTAATTCAAAACACATCAAAACTCACTAGAAAAAAATAGTTTCGATCACCAAAGGAAGTTCGGTGTTCATCTGGAAATTTACCGAAAACGCACCTATTTTAGGCCAGGAAAAATTTGTCGATGTCTCTGAAAACTAAAGCGAAGTCCTCGTCCTATGAAGCGATACTAAGCGACAAAGGTCACAAGAAGAAGAAGAAGAATTACCTATTCGGTTAATCCTCTGCTCTGCAGAGGAGCAAGGATTCTCAAGGAGAAGGAGCAAGGAGGAGGTATCTCTTGTGTTTATCATGTTGACAAGCTGCTGATTGCCCCGCTTATCACACCTCCTTCTTACAGCTCTTAAGGCCCCCATCCACGGTGCGATCTGGTCGTACGACCATCGGACAGATCTGGTTGGATCCAACCAGATTGGATCGTGAGTGGGGTGATTTTGGTCTGTCCGACCGACTGACAGCTGGTCGGATGCGACCAAGCAGTGTTTGGTTTTTAGATCTGAGATCATCCGGTTCAGACCGGATCGCACCGTGAGTGTGCTGATCGTGAGGCCAACCGTCAGTTTCGCCACTGACAGCGTCGCGAGAGGATTACCAAGATGAATTGTTTCTTTGATGACAAGCACTTTTGGACAGAATTCATCCAATGATATAGAAACTGAATGTTTGTGGGAAATAAAAAGCAAAAAGTAAATGGATAAATATAAGAAAAATGCAGCTTATGAAGTATTGGTAGAGAAACTCAAGGAGCGGGACAGTGAGCGATAGTGAGGCTAATGTTGAAACAGTAAAAAAAAAAAAAAAAATATGAGAAGTGTGTTCCGGAAATATATTAAGAAAATAATTGCCTCTATGAAATTTGGTGCGAGCGCGGATGATGTTTACGCTGCTCAGTTGTGGTATCAGATTCCATCAAAAGTAATTGATCCTCGTTGTATAGACCCATCATGGGAACCGCTCTCCACCGTTTCTATCACCAACTGAATTGATCCTGAGGTGCGGTCGGATCGTTAGTGGGTGGTAGGATATCCATCGGATCAGGTCTGTCGGATCAGATCGTACGACCAATCGTACCGTGGATGGGGCTCTTTAAAGTCTCAACGCTCCTCCGCCTCTTGTTGTTGTTGTTTTAGGGCTGCGAGGATCCCTTGGGGAACATTATGAGCCCTGGTGATGTCCTATGATGCTATCACAGGCGTGGTAGTTGACATGTCTTCCTCAGGAAGGCACAGGTGAGGCGGAGGACAGCGTGTTGCCAGGAGAGGGGGACGCCAGCCGCCGCCAGCAGGGTGGGCAGGTCAAAGGTGGTGACGTTCAGGGCGAGGAGTTGAGAGTGTAGCACTACATGGTGGGCGTGGAAGCGCGGACACTGCAGCAGAAAGTGTTCAATTGTCTCCGGGACGTCTCTGCACCAGGGGCAGTGAGAGTCAGGGGACAGACGGAGGCCGTAAAGGTGAACCGTGAGTGTCGTATGGCCCAGGCGGAGGCGGGTGAGGGTGACATCCAGGACGCGGGACTTTTTCCTTATCCACGGCTGGGGGGAAGAGTCACTGCGGTATTGGCCCATGGAGGTGATGCGGAGGGCATCGCCGAGCGTGTTGTTCCAGGAAGAGCGGCAGACCCGGGAGATGAGGCGTTTGGCCGCGGAGAGCGGCAGAGGGAAGGGGTTTGTGTTTACTTCTGTTAAGGCCATCCTGGCAGCAGAATCAGCCACTTCGTTGCCTGGGATACCAGCGTGGGAGGGAACCCATTGAATGGCGATCTCCCTCGGTGGTAAGGTGGAGAAGGCTGGTATAGGTAAGGTGGAGAAGGCATACCATCCCTCTGGATGGTATGGACGAGGGACGTGGAGGATCGTGGATGGCGGGAGAGGAGGAGGTGGAGTGAGGAGAGGGAGTCTGTGTAGATCTTGAAATTCCCCGCAACTGAATGTAAACAGTCAGAGCGGCGACGGGCCCATTGGGGAAGCATGGTGACGTAGGTGCAAGGAACCTATACCTTACTATTGAGGTCATTTTTAACACTCTAAATAAAGTGTATCATATTGGTCTATATAAAACAGTTACATAATACAGTATTAGGATATTATATAGGATGCCGGAAACGTTTTAATCCCGGAGGTCCTCGTGATCATGACGTCATCGAAGCGCCAAGAGTGTTTATCCTACTAGCAGAGAACTTCACATTTTGAAGAAAAAAAAAAAATTGCGCAATTTTTTTTTGGAGTGGCAAAAAATGTTGTGCCAAAAAAAATTAAGTGGCAAAAAATTTTGAGTGGCAAAAAATTTTGAGTGCCAAAAATATTTAAGTACGAAAATGTTTTGAGTGCCAAAGATGTAACTTTTGTTTTCTTTTGTATAACTACAGTATGATTTTTATTAACAGATAATAAATGTTTATCTTTGGTGGGTGGAGGAGAAGAAGCAGGAGGGGGACGAGCAGCGGCGTCACCAGGAAAAAAAATTTTGGGGGGGCTTTAGCCCCGGGGTGGTGATGGGCGAGCACAGCGAGCCTATCCAGCTGGGGGGTCGGGGGGTAATTTTGAAAATTAATCAGTTCCAGGGTAATTTTGAGGCCCAAAAAAGAGAAGAAAGTGGAATGAAGCTTTAATTGCATGACACATAAATTAATAGAGTTATACCATGCATCATACCATATTAACTAAATTTGATCATTTGAAGAAGAAAATTTATTCTGTTTATACAAAATAATAAAATTGCCATTTTTCTCTCTCCACTAACAAACACAAAGGAATTGCACAATGTATGTTTGTGGTTTGTTTCTCAGTAAGGTTTTATCTTGATAATGAAAAAAAAAAAAATATATAAACTTACAATGTATTCAAGGTATTTCCCTTATTGCACAAAAACAGGTACATGGGATACTGTAGTTAAACAGAATAAAGTACATGATCATGATAAAGTAACTAAAAGCCGATTTAACCTGCCTCCCACTGCCTTACCCTGGCACCCACTGCCTTAACCTGCATATACCACTGTGTTAACCTGCCTCCCGTCCTGTGTTACCCTGCCTCCCACTGCCTTACCCTGGCTCCCACTGCCTTAACCTGCCTCCCATCCTGTGTTAACCTGCCTCCCGTCCTGTGTTAACCTGCCTCCCGTCCTGTGTTACCCTGCCACCCACTGCCTTACCCTGGCTCCCACTGCCTTAACCTGCCTCCCATCCTGTGTTAACCTGCCTCCCGTCCTGTGTTACCCTGCCTCCCATTGCCTTAACCTGCCTCCCACTGTGTTAACCTGCCTCCCGTCCTGTGTTACCTGCCCCACTGCCTTACCCTGGCTCCCACTGCCTTTACCTGCCTACCACTGTGTTAACATGCCTCCCGTCCTGTGTTGCCCTGCCTCCCACTGCCTTACCCTGGCTCCCACTGCCTTTACCTGCCTACCACTGTGTTAACATGCCTCCCGTCCTGTGTTACCCTGCCTCCCACTGCCTTACCCTGGCTCCCACTGCCTTAACCTGCCTATCACTTTGTTAACCTGCCTCCCGTCCTGTGTTACCCTGCCACCCACTGCCTTAACCTGGCTCCCACTGCCTTAACTTGCCTCCCGTCCTGTGTTACCCTGCCACCCACTGCCTTAACCTGCCTCCCACTGTGTTAACCTGCCTCCCGTCCTGTGTTACCCTGCCTCCCACTGCCTTACCCTGGCTCCCACTGCCTTAACCACTACAGCACCAGGAAGACGTTACAGTGGTATGTACTGCAGAACTGTGTGATCATCGTAACCCTGGTGCTGAAGGGGTTAATCCCTGACCACTTATGGTCCATGTTAAGTAAGAGTTAGGGGCAACTGCCGTTTGGTGGATTCTCCCGAGTTTGATTGTGACAGTATTGGAAGAGAGGCAAATTTGTCAACTACTACATCAAGATCGAGTGAATCCACCACATCTTTTTCAATTGAAATTGTACCTAGACTGGTCAGCCGTTTCTGACCCATTGTTGCCCTGAGGTACGTTTTGACAAGCTTCAGTACAGAGAATGATCGTTCACATTTAGCATTACTGACAGGGAAAGTGAGAGCCAAATGCATTAAAGTCCAGAGTGTGGTGAAACCTTGCTTTAGAGGCTTTAGTTTATCTAAAGCACCAGAGATGGATTTTGCATCGTTTAATGTTTTCTGAGCAACAAGAACTTCTGCATGGAGGCTCTCACTTTCAATGTCATATTGGTCAGCAAGATATTTCAAATCATTTTCATTTATAAAGTTCGGGGATGAAGGATGACAAGCAGATACACCAAGTAGAATGCTCTTTGGTTCATCAAACCTGTGCCCAAATTCAACGAGTACCTTGTCTAGGATGGGATAGTAAAGACATCTTTTACAGTGAGATTTAGGGTCTTCATCTCTCTCAGAGGTGTCTCGTTGGCCTATGGTTTCAGTTACAATGGATCCTAACAACCGTGACGATGGCTTCCTTTACCTTCTTGAACTTGAAGGTTGTTGCTGAGCTACAGTTATGTTTCTTCCTGCAGCAAATTTAACTGCCTTTTCCCAAATGGTATTGAAATGGCCATCTGAAGTTCTTCTATCTTACAGAACTTTTATTGTTTCCAGTGCCATGTTAACTGCTGCAGCAAGATCCATATCCTCACTCTGCCAAACCTTTGAAAGTGGGGTTGTAGTGTCAAACATTTCAGTGAAGTTAATCAGTAAGAAAACAGTCTCAAATTTATTCAAAGATTGCTGAAGTCCATAAGCTAAGGCCTTCTCTTCACCAGAGCGTCCATGGATAGACAAATCTTCAAGAGTTTCTGTCAGGATCTCATACCGTTTGAAAAGTGCCTTAAGGGCTTTATGGTTGTATTCCCATTTGTGCTGGCACACTTTGGGAAGCTGAAGAACTGGCAATTTCCTGTCCCTTTGGAAGTCTAGAAAGATGTCATGGCGTAAGGTTGAACTACGGATGAAGTTTATCAGGCCTGAAATCAAGTTAAAAAACTCGGCTACCTCTGGTAAGCAACCAGCAGTGTGGGTTATCACCAGCTGTAAGCTGTGTGTAGAGCAAGGGACATAAAAATATGGATTTTTGGCTGATTCTCTAATCAGTGCCTGCACACCACTGATTCTGCCACTCATTACTGATGCATTATCATAACACTGCGCTATCAATTTACTGATATTTAATTCTAGCTCCCCAAGTTTCTCCAACAAAGCAGTAGCCAGAGAATCAGCATCAAGATCCTTTAAAGCAATAAATCCTAAGAATCTCTCATGTACGGTTTCATCCAACACATACTTAATACACACACTGAGTTGCTCAGTAATACCCACAGCAATTTTGGGGGGGCTGAGTCCTTGACTTGGGGGGGCTAAGTCCCCCTTAGCCCCCCCGCAGTGACGCCACTGGGGACGAGCAGAGAAGGAGGAGAAGCAGGAGGAGGAGGAGGAGGAGGAGCAGGAGAAGAAGGAGCAGGAGGAGCAGGAGGGGGACGATCAGGAGGAGCAGGACGAGTAGGACGAGCAGGAGAAGGAGGAGCAGGAGGAGGAGAAGCAGGAGGAGCAGGAGAAGGAGGATTGCCCTATGAAGGTGTTGGTGCGGCCAGCATGTTGGAACCTGATGAGGCTGGAGTTGAGGGGCGAGGAAAAGATGCTTGCAGTAACACTCTACATAAGTCATTATTCTGTACTGTGAAGGTGTTGGTGTGGCCAGCAGATTGGAACCAATGAGGTTGGAGTTGAGCAATGAGGAAAAGACGCTACATAAGTCATTATTCCGTATTTACTCATGTGTATTGTTCCTTAACGACCACGAGGGTGAACCTCCAAGCTACGATGCCTAGGACGGCGTTTCTTACCTTAACTTGGGGAAGTTCCAAGATGACATCCTTAATATTGCGGGGGGCCCCTGCAATCACTGCCTCTTCAATAGTAAAGGCGTACTAGGATGACCCAGACAATGGAAATCTCCTGTTCAGTTCGCATCCCAGAAGGCAAGGAAGTGACTGCCATCCACCTGGTGGCAGTGTGTCATCCACCTGAGTGTGCCTCAGTTATGCCCGAGGCCATCGAAGGCCCCCGCCTGGCGTGGCTGCTGGAGCAGCTAAAGCGGCGGGAAGACGAGTTGTTGGAGCATCACTCTGTTGATCAGCTTCAGGACTTCCTGTCGCTCATGTGCTGGGAAGCCGAACACGGCCTGGGAAGGCACGCCGGGCAGGCCCTGCGGCGCCATCCCGTGTACCGCAGCGTTATGGTGCGGCCGTGGCAGGATTACGAAGAGGAATACACAGAAGACTGGCAGGAGACTGAACACGAAGAGAGAGCAGCAGTGGAAGGCCCTCGTCTGGCGTGGCTGTTGGAGCAGGTAAAGTGGCGGGAAGACGAGCTGGTGAAGCGTCACTCTGGTCAACAGCTTCAAGACTTCCTGTCACTCATGTGTTGGGAAGCCGAGCATGGCCTGGGAAGCCACGCCGGGCCGGCACTGCGGCGCCACCCTGTGTACCGCAGCGTTATGGTGCGGCCGTGGCAGGATTACGAGGAGGAATACACAGAAGACTGGCAGGAGACTGAACATGAAGAGAAAGCAGCAGTGGAAAGCCCTGGCCTTGAATGGCTGCTGCAGCAGGTGGTGGCGGGGGCCCGTGAACTGGTGCAGCAGCATTCCTGGCACCAGCTGCAGGAATTCCTGGAGCTGGTGTGCTGGGAGGCCCAGCACGGACACGGCACCGTCGCGGGGCCTGACCTGCGGTGCCACCCAGTGTGCCGCAGTGTGGTGGCTCAGGCGAGGCAGGGCGCGGCACCAGCAACTTAGCGGCCACAACACTATTGAGTTGTGTAATAAAACAAACGAATGACTGAAATAAACTGAAAAAATACTAAAGAAAAACGATATAGAGCAACATATAAACCAAATGGAACGTTTAGTTTGTTGTTTAAAGTGAAGAAGAAAAAATCTTTTGTTATAGTAATGGCTGCCTGCACACAGACACTGACATTTTATGATGATTAAATTTGACAGAAAAAAATGTGATGAGCAGCGGAGAAATGTGTCCAGCGCCAGTCTGTTGCCTTTGTTATCTTAACATCTTATTTCATCCCTTTAATAAAAAATTAAAAAATAAAAAATAAATAAATAAATAAAAAAAACTACAGTATGTGTACTAACCTACACGGAGTAGCTATACATTACTTCATCCTGTGTTGCTTTATCTATGTAGTATGTTGTGTAAAAATATTTAACAGAATGGTATATCTTTTCATAAATAATTTTTTCCCTCTCTTCCCTTTGCTGGCAGCACTCTGCTAAAGATAATAAAACGTTTGCAGGAAGAAATATGTTACTTTTCTGTGGATATTCATAATACACCTTTTCATTCTCATATTAGAACAACAGAACTTCAAAATAAAATAAATAAATTTCAAAATATAATAATATTATTTTTTTCTTTTAATTTGAAATTAAATTATTCTAATTTATAATATAAATAATATAAACTTCAGTTGTTTTAATTCAAACTTCAGTTGTTTTAATTTAAACTTCAGTTTTAATTTGAAATTCATTGGTTTAAATTTGAAGTTCAGTTGTTTTAATTTGAGTGGAAAGGTGTAGAAAGCAAAGGGCAGACTGTATTAGGGCAGAATGACACTATGGCAAGAAATAAAAAGAGTGATTGCGACCTTTCTGAGGAGAACAAAGTTGTTTATCATTGCATATATTTCTCTCTCTCTCTCTCTCTCTCTCTCTCTCTCTCTCTCTCTCTCTCTCTCTCTCTCTCTCTCTCTGTCTGTCCTGGGCATGCAGAAGCTAGGCGGGAGGATCTGACGAGCCTTATATATCCTACTATAGACACCAATAAACCATTAAAACTAGAACAGGTTTCATAACATCCAATGAATCATATGTTATCACGATATATTTGCTTTACAACATATCTGATCACTGGAAAAATATATATATGGGGGGGAAGGTGTGATAGAATGACAGGTATTTACAGTAAATTTTGTTGACTACAGAAGACAGGTAGTAATGAGAGCTGATAATTAGAATACTCATCAGCCAGCCCAACCGCCTCAACACACCGCTGATTGTCTGACTTGCATATTAATTTCCAGCTACACACTTTTTGCTTTCTTACTTGACACAGCACAAACTCTGAGTACAGGTGTGTGTGTGTGTGTGTGTGTGTGTGTGTGTGTGTGTGTGTGTGTGTGTGTGTGTTAAACTTATGTATAAATTACCCTCCTACACCGGTGCTCGTTTCCGTGTCAGTGCCGTGAATAAACAGATGGTTGAAGGAAGTCTACATGTTGTCTACGGTTTGTTTGGTTTCCACATTGGCCTTCATTACACAGTGAACAAAGACGCCACACTAATGTACAAACAATCAGGCTACATTCTTATGTTTTTTGGCAAATTAATATGAATCGTCTAAGTAAATAACAGTTTTATTCTTCCCTATGAGGATCAAAGTCAAAATTATTCAAGATGATAATTGTAAATAAAATGACAGGTTATTTTCAATGAACAATAATTACAGTCAGTGTCCATGATCCTGTAGGCTTGGTGGCAGGGACTGCACTGCTGGCTCAAGGAACAGCAGCGTACCAGCAAGGGAGTAACAACATAGCTAACTAATGCACAGAATTAACATAACTTAGTAACACTGGATAAATAGGAAAAAAGAAATGCTGACTCTTAATGACCTCTAGAAAATGTCATCGTTACTACAAATGTATATAGCATGTCTTCACTTAGAAGGGTATGACTGAATTGAAGATCACTACAGTATGACTGCAGGATGAGAGTCTTCACTTGGAAATGGATGCGTTCACTTCACAACACCCAATATCTTCACTGCAAAATGTACTCTTATAGTTTTACTCAGATGTATTTACTCATTGAGATAATATCTTAATTTTCTAATGTACTATGTTTTCAACCTGAAATTAACGTCATGTTAAAATGTAAACATTCATAGAGAAATTTTCTCACATGAACCGCGTGTCTTTTCTTTCCAATTTTGTACGTCTACCCAAACACAGACATGGAGTGATCCGTGAGGCGAAGACAGCCTTGTGGCGTATCACAGGGAGTTATATATAATATATGCAATGAAGAAAATCTACTTGCAAACACAACCTAAGTAACCTAGGCAAAGCTAAAGAGAAGGAAGCCATTAAACAAGTGTCAACAACACTGCACATCCTGATGGAAATAACCAAATTTCACGTGTAACTTTTCATCAAATTATGAACATCTTCTCAAGAATAGGGTTATGATAAGTAATTGGCAGATACATTTTCATCAAAAAGTACACACAACAAAACTAAAAAGATGCAGAATGTAAATGACGACATTTACTGTAATGACAAAATGATGTGCAAAAAACCAGGAGGTGCAGTAAAATCACTATCTTATTATCTACAACCAACACGGGGAGAACACATGACTGGCTCCCTGTAGTGGCCAGGAACCTGTCAGCCCCACCAAGGCCCTGCTGCACACCTCCCCCACCTGTGCACTACTAGTCTATTTTTTGTATTATGGTCAAAATGCACTAAGGAGGCCACCCCCACTGCCTTCCCCCCTTTTCTACGTGGCAGCTGATTGGTGCATTCCTCGTATCATCACTACCAATCACAATATCTTCACTACTTAACAGCGGCGTGACCACTGGACAGAGCAATCTTCACTACAGAGGGATTTCTGATTTTCTCACCCTTTGTAGTGAAGATTGCTGTCCAGTGGTCACGCGCTGTTAAGTAGTGAAGATATTGTGATTGGTAGTGATGATACGAGGAATGCACCAATCAGCTGCCACGTAGAAAAGGGGGGAAGGCAGGGGGGGTGGCCTCCTTAGTGCATTTTGACCATAATAAAAATAATAGACCATACATCAGTGGTAGCCAAAACGCAGCGACTGTCAAAACATAACATTCTTCTACAACGGTACACCTGGAAGACTAACTGAGTATCAATTTCTTCCATGATCAATATTTTTTACCTCACAAGTCTAAAGCAAAATACTCTCACCTAAACTTATGGGTGAAATAATAAGCATAAATAAACCAAAAACTTCTAAACATCAGATACGAGGAAGCAAGTCAGGCGTCATTCCCTTCCATCACTCCTGTCAAACCTGAGCAAAGTGGGAGTGCGTCATGTCATGGGTGGGGTTCATAGCCTAGTCCTTCATTTCACCCACTTAACCCCTTGAGGCCCAGAACGTAATTTCCATTGTAATTTGGGTACCATAAGACAATTTTTAGTGAATATAAGCAATATTTTATAGCTATGACCTGTTTAGTATTCTTGCCGACTAACTAATTTGGTATATTCAGTTACTTTTCGTAGTTTTATGGCTCGACAACATATCATTTTTTATAGCAAAGGAAAGATCTGGGCGTGAAGAGGTTATTAAATTTGTATCAAGCCAAAGAGATGAAAGCCTCGGTGCAAAGCAGAAGCCTAACTAAGAGAGCGACCAGAAAGTCTGATAACTATACTTCATTGTATTTCTTTATAATAATCTTCTCCAAACTCTCAGCGGAAATAATATCGCTGACCATTATGTTCCCACGCCACTAAGCACTATCTCTATCTTTCTCAATTCACCTGGCACTCTTTCTGGCCCCCTGACACAAGCTATAATTCTTTCCAACTCAAACATATCAACTGGCACACTCCCTGCCTCTCATTTTGAATAGTTTCCTACTAGAACCTTCACACACCACGCAACACTCACCCACACTAACCTTCACACAACACGCAACACTCACTGCAACCTTCAAACACCACACAACACACACACCAAGCAACACTCACCCACTACAACCTTCACACACCACACAACACTCACCCACTTCAACCTTCACACACCACGCAACACTCACCCACTACAACCTTCACACACCACACAACACTCACCCACTTCAACCTTCACACACCACGCAACACCCACCCACTTCAACCTTCACACACCACGCAACACCCACCCACTTCAACCTTCACACACCACGCAACACCCACCCACTTCAACCTTCACACCCAAGTAACACACACCCACTGCAACTTTCACACCACGCAACACTCACCCACTACAACCTTCACACCTAAGTAACACACACCCACTGCAACCTTCACACACCACGCAACACTCACCCACTTCAACCTTCACACCAACACACCCGATTCACACACACACTCTAAACCTTCACACACCACGCACTAACATCTCCCACTCAACATTCACCAGCCACCTGTAACTTCCCCTCACTTCTACGAACCAGTTAGCCCTTCTTTCTTACACCAGTGCCTCACACACACACCAGCTGTCACCTTTGTCAAGTCTATACATTCCCGTCAGAGAGTCACAGAAATCAAGCAAGTTCATTATAGTAATAAAGTCTTTCACTTAAATATAAAGCTCTCCTATAGAATAGTGATAACACTAATGGTCATGATGATGATGATTATAAAATACAGTAAGGACTAATGACAAGACTAATATTGAGAATAAATGAAGTTGGAACCCTTTGTTCAATACAAGTAAATAAATATAGCACAAGACGTGTGTGTGTAGGGTGTGTGTGTGTGTGTGTGTGTGTGTGTGTGTGTGTGTGTGTGTGTGTGTGTGTAATTCACCCATGGTCTTATCCATGCGAGCCAGAATCGCGATCGCCAGTTTCACCCTCCCAGAGCGAGCTAGGAGCTCATAGTGACCAATCTTTGGGTAATGCTGGGACCTCACACACCACACACCCATCTCCTTGCTCAAGGGGGACAGTAAACGCCCGAATTTGTCAGTGAAAAATCCCCGGGAGTGAGCGAGAATTTGAACCGGCTAACCACAGAATGGCGCGCCAATGCTCTATCCACTGGACCATCGTTATGGTGGTGTGTGTGTGTTTGTGTGTGTGTGTGTGTGTGTGTGTGTAAGTATATGCATGTTATGGTGGTGGTGGTATGTCTGTGTATCTGTAAGGGGTGTGTAATCTTGACTGCGAGGGTTCAGGTGGTGACTTCTAGTTCCTACACCATGAGGAAGGGGGGATGGGATGTGCTCCAGGTCAAGAGAGTGACTGTGACTGTGATGGCTACAACGCGATGGCAAGTGTTGGGTGAAGCGCATCACCACCGCTTCGGCAACCACCAACACCACTACCGTCAGCTTCCTCACATCCATAACATTCAACAAAATAATGAACTCAAAAAAACTTTCCACAATTATGTAAACTGGCCCAAAGCAAAGGTTTTCAAATCCTAAAGAACGCTACTCAAACTGCAACTCAAATTTTTACCAATTCAAACTCTCCAACACACTGAATTTTGGAAAATCTTTGGAATGGTCACTCAATTAGTTATCAGTGGTTATGGTGCTGTAGTACTAAGTAACCAGACTAATACTACAGCTGGCTCTGTGGGCCGCCTCCCCGGTGCAGCTGCTACCACAACAAGGTGCATCAATGGGCCTCCACATCACACATCAGTCACATCCTCGCTAACCACACACTACTCAACACATCATAAACACTCGCCCTATGCAACAGGTTAACCCAAATTCTTGGTAAAGTAGCAATGCTTTCCAACTATATATATGTGTAGATATATACATATATTATTTCTTAAACATTAATGGTGCTTTACTTTACTCTTGCTGCGAGTCATGTATTTAGTGTTGGAACCGCCGCCGCCGTTCTTCTCCGGGGCGGAGGCGTGTCCCGTGCCGGGCGGACACTTGGGGACGATGGTGAACAGCATGATGTTGAGGTGACGGCAGATCTCGAGGCACACCTGCCGGCAGTACTTGATCATGTCGTACAGCACGTAAACCTGGAAGGCAAAGTCCCACGTCAGAAACATGTGTACAAAGGAAATAGGGAAAAATTCACAAATAGGGTGGTCAATTATTGGAATGGACTCAGTTGTCAGTTGGTTAGTGCAGTCAATGGGGAGCTTTAAAAGGAGGCTAGATCATTTCATGGAAGGGGATGAAAGGTGGATGTAGTGGTGTTGATTGATTGATTGTAATGGTCGTACATCATGTAAACCTGGAAGGCAAAGTCCCACATCAGAAAAATGTGTACAGTGACGGTTTCCTGAGTCTGAGGTCAATTGATTGATTGTAATGCCTAAAAGGGGGAAATGTGCCAGACATCAGAGGTTATACGGCACTATGGCAAAGCATAAAAAAGGGGAGGGGTTAGAGAGAAAGTGAGGGAAGGGGAAAGGAACGGATAATTACTAAGTGTGCATCATAAAACCTCCTTCCTCATACATACACACATTGAGATCTACGAAATATGCATCAAAAAAACTATTTCTGCATACTTACACACACTGCATAGAGCAAGGTTTTTTCTGGAATGGGGCAGTTGAAGTACTGGTTGAGGAAGAGAGCGCCGGGACCCAGCAGGGAGGCGTCGCTGTACGCCATCTCACTCTTCGTCATGTGAGCCACCTGCACGCAAGGATGGATGGATTATAATGCCAAAATAAATGGCTGGATAAAAGGCTGATAAATTCATGGATGGGGATAAAAGATGGAGGTAGGTAGTATAAAGTAACAGAAACTACCTCGTGTAGGTCTCACAGCCTCTTGTAGCTTCCTTATTTTCTTATGTTCTTATGTTCTTAAAAAGGAGGAAATGTGCCAGACATCAGAGGTCATATGGCAGTATGGCAAGGCATAACAATGGGAGGGTTATAGAAAAATAGCAAAACGGTGAGGGAAGGAAAAGGAATGGATTGTTACAGCAGGATGGTTAGATCAGATGAAGGAAGGAACCGTTAGTGCTAAAGATATCAAGAGAAGAGCCTCGCAAGTCTGCATTTATGTGTGTATTTCATGCCATCCTTCAATCACATCGTGGTGAGGCAAGGTACAAGGTAAAGGACAAAACATGAAAAAAATACTTTAGCAGATGTATAGTAGAAGCTCAATTTAACGGAAAGCTCAATTTAGCAAAAAAATTAAAATTACGTTATTCCATTTTCCGATACTCGATATAGCGGAAAATTCTACTAAATGTAGCAATATTTGGTGCGGTTTCGCTAACGGCCACCGACCCACGCGTTTGGGTAGGCTTGGGGGGCCATACAGACCACTGCAGAAACAGGATTTACGGCAAACGCTCTTGATTTTACGGCAAATTCCGTTATATACGTAGAGCTATATCAGGAGCCGATAAGGAAAGTTCAATTTAGCGGAAAATTTGATTTACCAGAATCGGCCTTGACTGCAGGGGCGTAGTTAGGCCTGGGCATTGGGGGCTGTAGCCCCGGATGTTTTATGAATAGCCCCGGATCTCAAATAGTTTTGTTTTTTTACAAAATTAAGAATAGCTCCCGGCCGGGGCCAACACAATTTTTTTTATTCTTGTTAATACAAGAATTGACAGGTCTCGTACGGAAAGCATCCGGCTTGATCACGTCCGGAGAAGTGCAGCAGGGCAGCACACACGCAGTCACGCACTCCTGCAGTGTGTGAGCGAGAGAGAAAGAGAGCAGAGTGCACAGGTTACTGGGCTTGTTGACATCTGGTGGTAGATAGCAGTATGGATATAAGAATCTTTTTCAAAAAGAAAGGTGGCCAAGGCAATGTAGTGCAGCCTAGTAGGCTAGAGGAGGTGGAGGAAGAGATACATCCTTCTGTAGCTGTAGCAGCAGATGAGTCAGCTGGACGGGAGATTGCCGCTGCCTGTACATTGTCTACAACTACAAGCTCAGCAGGTTGGTGAAGTAGAGGGCCAGTAGACAGTCTAGCGAAGTGGTTCTCAAACTTTTTTGTTGCACAAGGCGGTAGTAGTCCAGATGAACACCGAACTCACTTTGGTGGACGAAACTATTTTTTTCTAGTGTGTTTTTATGTGTTTTGAATGAATCTGCTAACCGTTTCTGTCGCAATTATTATTTATTTTTTTTTTTTTTAGGTAATTTTTAGGTAATTTAGGTAGTTTTTTTTTTTTTTTTTTTTTTTTTTTTTTTTTTTTATAAAGTTAGGTAAAGGTTAGGTTAGGTTAGGTATAGGTAAAGGATAGGTTAGGTTTAGGTTGGTTTTTTTTTGTCATTTTTGCAAAAAAAAAAAAAAAAAAAAATTGCGACAGAAACGGTTAGCAGATTCATTCAAAACACATAAAAACACACCCAAAAAATATAGTTCGTCCACCAAAGTGAGTTCAGTGTTCATCTGGATATTTACCCACAAGGCCCACCAAGTATTTAAGGCACACTTGAATGTGACTTGAGTACAGCTACGTGTGGAAGTCAAAGTAGTTGGCGTAGCGATGCGCTGCACGCTTTTTTTCCTCTCATAAAATATTCTCTTCAACCGTTAAAAGTGAATTATTTTGATTTTTTTTCATATGTGGCAATTCACCCATAGATGAGGGTTTGCTTTACCGCGCCTTGCAACTGTCAGTGCTTAATTAAGTGTGACGAGTATAGTGTCGACATAGCTGCTGTCTGTGCTTTGCATAAAATTAATTGATAAATAACACGTGCTTATGATCTAATCATCATATAATAAATGAGAGATTTGGTTAGATATTGCTTAACATGTGTTGTTTGCATCCTTTTTATGAGCAGAAGAGGAGAAAGCAGAGATGAGGATTGTGACAGATAGATGAGACACCAAAAGAGTTTCTGGAGAGGTGAAGAGGAGAGTACCAGATGAACTAGGCACAGATACAGAGTTAACACAGTTTTGTCACAAGTTCACAACTCAGATTATACTTTTTTTTCATGTTGCGAAAGTTGCCTAAGACCTGACTGGAACATTTTGGTAGAGCACAGTATTATATTCATTTCACTATAAATAAACTTGAAAATTATCCAGTGAAAATCTAAACTTTTGTGGGCTGGGCTAAGCCCCCAATGTTCCAAGAGCCTAGCTACGCCCCTGCTTGACTGAATTACTCCGTTATATCGAGCTTTTACTGCATTAAGAAAAAACAAAATAGCATAAACTAATCAAATTATTGGATACATGGATTACTTAGGCTTTCCTCACTTCTTCCAATATCACACCCATTAACCCCTTCACGCCCAGATCTTTCCTTTGCTATAAAAAATTGTATGTTGTCGAGCCATAAAATTACGAAAAGTAACTGAATAAATCAAATGAATTAGTCGACAAGGATATTAAACAGGTCATATCTATAAAATATTGCTTATATTCACTAAAAAATCGTCTAGTGGCACCCAAATTACAATGGAAATTACGTTCTGGGTTTCAAAGAGTTAATGAAAAGAAACAAGAATCTACGCCTCACTCACCACCAGTCTGTTGGTGACGCGCGCTGAGATACTTCCGAAGGTGAGCAAGTAAACAATGGGGTTCTGCAGGTAGAGGTTCTCGGGACTCTTCCAGGCGATGAGCACGGCCGGCACCAGAATGTAGAAAAGCGGCACCACGGGAGACAGAACGCTGGTGCCCTGAAATGCCACACCCATCTGGCTGACTCCCGAACTTTGTATCAACACCAAACCATCCACAACACACTACTAAGTACACACACAGCCACACTTTACATACATACTTAAATACACAGCCATACTTATGAACTTTGTATCGCCACCAAACCATCCACAACACACTACTAGCAACATACACAGCCATACTTTACATACATACTTATCATCTCTCACATACTCAATAAATATCATCAGTTATCATCAATTATCATCAAACATACACAGCCACACTTTACAAATATACTCAGGCATACTTATGAACTTTGTATCGCCACCAAACCCCTCTGGCTGACTCCCGAACTTTGTATCCAAGCAATCAATCAACAAGCAATCCACAAAACACTAGTTCTATACTCCGGTTTTTTTTCAACGAGGCGAAAAATCCTGACCCCTTGCTGCTTACTGACTGATATTTGATGCCAGGAGAAGGGAATATATGGTTCTTCTAAATTTCAGCTGTATTTTATCATAGTTAACCACATTATCAGGTAAACATAGGCATACTTTTAAGCATGAGACCTTAAGATAGAATGGAATTTTCGCCTTGTTGAAAAAATAGACTATAGGACCACACACACCCACACTTTACAAACATTCTTATCATCTCTCCTATACTAATTAAACATCATCATTATCATCAATTATCATCAAACATGCTCAACCATACTTATGAACTTTGTATCGCCACCAAACTACCACAACATACACAGCCATCACTTTGCAACCACACTGAGCCATAATTATCATCCTTCACACTGGACTAGCACGATATTTAGTCAATGCATTCCTAATCAATATCACACCAGCCTTCCAAACCACTATCACGCTCATCACAATACAGGTTGAAGTTCCCAAACTCGGCAACCTCGGAACCAGCGCCGAGCCGAGTAATGGAATTTTCCGACTTTTAGAACGTAGATATATTAAGGGCAAAAAAAGCATGACAAAATAACAAAATCACACAAAATAACAGTGTACACAACTCTACAGTCACAACACCACTGAACAATAACAACAAACAAATCGGCGGGAGAAACCAAGGGGCCTAGTGTGGTGGCACCTAGCGGTCGACCCGGCAACTACGCGCCGGGTTTTGGGTGTTCTGCCGGGTTTTGGAAAATCCGGAACCATAGCCGAGTTTTGGGTGTTGCCGAGTCTTGGGATGCCGAGTTTGGGAACTTCAACCTGTACCATAATGGCTCATCAATACAATATACACCTACAGTACTCACTACAATACTTGGTCACTGCTACACACACAAGGATTTGCATCAGTTCCATCACCATACAGTAACCAACATGCAGACGTATACACAGCTGTTAATCCTGCTACTAAACTCGGTACCTTTCATCACCATCCGCTCAATCACAATCGTATATTCAAAGTAATTAAGCACTACTAACAAAATGCAACAAGTCACTTAATCACTCATACAGCAGAGAGCATATCATTAGGAAGCCATCACACTTTTTATACTTTTTTTTTTTTACGAGGTGAAAAATCCTGATCCCTTGCTGCTTACTGACTGATATTTGATGCCAGGAGAAGGGAATACTGCAGTTCTAATAAATTTCAGCTGTATTTTAGCATAGTTAACTATATTGTCAGGTAAACATAGGCATAACTTTAAGCATGAGACCTTTAAGATAGAAAGGAATTTTCGCCTCGTAAAAAAAAATAGACTATAGCTGCCACAGGGTAAAAAAGTCTCGCAGAATGACAAAGATTGGGTCAAGGGAAGCATCTACAATTATACCCTTGCAAGCATCAAGACAGCAATGCATGTCAACTAATGCCAAGTACAGAAATGTGGTGAAACATGAAGCAAAAAGCAGTATAATGAAAATCTTTTCTAGAAGACTTTTGGTGTTGCAGTACATTATTTTCTCCTGAGTCACAGTACACAAGGCATTCTCAGACCAGCCGCTGAGCCCTCTCTGTTGAAACACACCCACCAAGCTGCCGCATCTACCTAGTTTAGTTAATTACAAGCCACAAATCAAACCTTTCTCCAACCCTGCAATATTCTGGAATTCCAGGGCTTAAGGAGCCTTAACAGTTATCAAAGTTACTCATTAAGTCTACTTAATGAGTGTCATCCAAGGCAGAAAAGGAGAGGGTCAAGCCTACTCGATGCCTGCATGTGAGGGTAGCTACAAGGCCAGACTCACAGCCACGGTGGAGCCATTCTTGCCGGCCCCCGAGTAGGGAACACCGCTCATGTAGATGTATCCCAAGAGCAGCTGGAACCCCAGGATCCCCCACACTATTACGTACTGTACTGATACTTCCGTGTACGGCAGCTGTAAGACACCACACAGAGGCTGATGTGAGCTCTGCCCAAACAAAGGTTCCTGAGCCCCCCACATGAAGCAAGTAGCTGGTGCACTTGTCACCAGGGAAGAGAAAACACAAGGATAACACATAGACAACACCTTTCATCAACACAGACACTGGCAGCCCTCGGCACCCACACTGAGGAACAGGCAGGGCCAGGGAGTCACCCGTGGCACTCCAGGGCAGACATAGGATAAAGACACACATCAGGACACCTGCATACTAGTGACCAGTAAGGAATTTATGCCATCAATTTTCCAAGAGTTAGGAAGGGAGGCTCTCGCACCAACCAACAACCTTCTTTAAAAAAATGAAAAAGAAAAAATGCTTCCCATTTTCTTGCATTTATAATTCTTTTGTTTTTTCATGGTTTATAGTCTTGATTTCATGACACATAAACTCTTAATTTTTATAATTTTTATCACAGATATGATGAATACATAAAATCTCTCCTTACGTATTTCCTTTAATCTAGGTCAAACGATTTCACAAGAATATTCACATTGTTCTCAGACATATTTTGCCGAGTTTCTACTTATTTCCTTCGTGACTGTGTTGATCACTTCTAAAAGTTACTCAATGGATGATATGTTTTGCCTACCTCCACACGGCACCTGCACCCAAAATAAAACACACACATAAGCACACACACAAAGCAGTACACACACAATAAGACACTCCCTGCCAACCTCCTACTTCCCAGCCCTGGTGTGTGTGGTGGCACTGTCACTTACAGCAATGGTGGACCCATTCCGGCCGGCACCCTTCCATAGGATGATGGGAATGCAAGGCCACAGCTGAGTAACCACTTGCGAAACACCAATTATTACATAAATCACGATAAACTCAATCCCCGTACCTGGAATCTGATACAAAGATTGATGGAGTTATTTCTCAGATCTTGGAAAGCAGCACACATAAAAAGACAATCATAGGTTAAGACCAAGATCATGTGAGCATCTGTGAATAAAGGATAGCCAAAAGACAGGCAGCTGTGAGAAACAAAACTGGTGCAAAAGAGCATGGCAGCAGTAATTATTAGCCTTCCTTTACCCTCACTGGACAGCAGCATCCTGGGGCACACACACAGTGGTCAGGCAAGGGACACTCATGCTCACAGTGTCATGCGGTCACCAGGACATCATGTGCTGGCGTGTGTGGGGGTGTGGTGGAAGGGGAGAAGGTTACAGATTAAACGCATAGCATAAACCATGCAAAAGAGTATGATTAGAAGGTGAGGTTGAGTGGTGTGAGATGCAGATCAGCGGCATGCAGGTGAGGCGGTAATGATCAGCATCGGCATCTGTGAAGCATGGGACTTACGGCAACAGTGGACCCGTTACGGCCCGCGCCCCTCTCCACCAAAATTATCTTAAAATTGTTATAGAGGGCCACGGCCGCCGCCACGACCCCGATCAGAGTGGGGACGCACTTGTAGGGGATCAACAGCATGGGAACCTGAGGGCCACACAGGGGGTTACCTTACAATGCTGCATACTTTGTGTACCCAATGGTGACTATCTACCCTGCACCATGATTGCTTCAAAGCTATGCCTCATAAATACTGTACAGTAAACCCTCGATAAACAGAATCAATGGGGGGGGGGGGGGGGGGGGGGGGGGGGGTCGATTGCAATATCCGATAGTTCGGTTTATAGGATGATCGGTTGTCCGCCTCATAAACAGAACAGAGATTGGTTTATGAGGGGCGTCGTTCGGTCATACGTGTTCAAACAAAGTTAACTGTGTGTACAGTAACGCGTGGGACGAGGGAGCACACGAGTGAGTGGTACACACACAATGAGGGCCGAGTGTAAACTGAGACGCCGGGCCGGCCAACATGTTCGGTCGGCTCACCAATCGCCGCATATGCTGAACTAGACTTCGGTAAATCAGAGGCTTGTTCGAAGGCAACACGGCATTTGGTTTATCCGAAATTCGGTTTAATGAGGGTTTTCTGTATACACTTGCATATAGGTTGGCGCGTTATTTTGGGCTTAGAAATCATTGATCTATCCTATGCCTCTTGTATACGTTGACTCAAGTTTTTGAGGGTAATGGAAAAACAAATTAACATAATAAGCCACCATATCTTATGACTTGCTAAACTCATTTCAGAAATCCCTTGCTAGAAATACTCTACCTCCTATGAAGTAAGGGTCACTGAACCTAAACCTATATGCAAGGTTGCTGAACCTGAAACACTGAGTGCTGAAGGCAAATGGCTGAACACTCATTATTACTGCAGTTTATACTCAAACAAGGATAGTATCAGCAAAAATGTTGTATGTTTTCATTTAAATCTCTTTCAAAGCTAATTAGGACAGAGCATCATGGCAATACAATGATTTTTTTTGCTGAAAACCATTTAAAAAGCAATTACAGTAACATCTTTTGAACAACCAAAGAAAGCTCGTCGATTGCTTCCTTCATGTATTTATCCTACTTTACATAAATACTTTATATTTCCATTGTTTACTGGCATTACTGGCAAACATTTTGATTTCTGAAGCAATAACTTACTCCCAACTCTTCCTGTCATGCACTTATTTCAACCTCACAAAACTTTTACCCATGTGTGCTTGTTACCCAATTTGTTCCTCGAATATTAAGGTCTCCACATTCTCCATGACACACCAAAACCTGCATCCACTCTAATACAGGGTACTCCGTAGCGTAGTGATTAGCACGCTCGGATCACAACCGAGAAGTCCCGGGTTCGATCCCCGGGCGGAGCGAAGATAGACGGGTGGTCTTTCTTAAAACCCGAGCCCCTGTCCACCCAGCAGTGAATGGGTACCGGGTGTTAGCCGGGGGTTTGTGACCCCCCTCCCGGGGTGGTGACTTAGGCCAACACTAAGCTGCAGCGGTAGATCACTACGGCTCTGAGGAATTATCCTCTAAACAAACAAACAAACAAAATACAATCAGTCTATTCCCATGAGTGACCGAACTAAAATGTAGACCTTCATTATATCAAACTAAAGGTAACCTGCAGTTGAAGAAATAATAATATAAGAAAATAAAAGTCCATACATTTCCTGGTAAAGATATAAAAAAAAGTAAAATCACAACAAAACAAATCGTTAGAATGTTTCCCTTACAAATAAATGTCAGGAAAAGTCTGATAAGATGTAAAAAAAACTCAATCTAAGGTTCTTAAAAAATCAAAAATGACATAAAAAAAACTCAAACTAAGTTTAACTTAAATTTCACAGAACTACACGACGCACTGAGTAGAACATGATCTAAATGTCTGGAAAAGGCAGATGAGGAAGTTATAGATATCACACCTTGACAATGTAGAGCATGCTATAGGCTTATCATGTATGTAAAGTGTAGACCCTATCATAAGGTCTCTATGGAAGATGTTGAGCATATTGTAGTTTATTTACAAATTCGTCTAAATATGTTCAATCATCCATACAAAGAAGAGTATTTACTGAAAGAAAAGTATAAGGTTATGGAGCAACTTGTACTTGGCATGACTTAATACTGTACTGAGTGGTTTGGAGGAGGATGCTTTGAGGATACAATGGACTCTGTATCTTAGGGACTCACTTTATAAGAAAATTGATCAAGAAAATATATGCATAAATAGCTATAAGGCGTACACACACAAACGGACAAATAAACACCTGTAAGAAAAAGTGCAACAAGATATATGAATTTGTAAGAATTGAAGAGAAGATGAGTGGCTGTCTATGGGTAGCAGTACTTCTCTAAGCCTTTCATTTTTAGCTTAGTTAATTTTTACTTTAACTTTTAAGCAAACAAAAAATTCATAAATGCCATCTCTAGTAGAAAACTAGTAGTAGCCTAGTAGTAAAGGTTAATGTTTGGGAATTATAAAATAGATGAATTATGAAAACAGGAAAGAAGGAACAAGATGGACACCAACAACTAATGAAATAATGAAGTAAATAAATAAATACATAAATTAATATATGAATAAATAATAAATATCTCATACAGACACTAAGAATATAGGCAGCAGCACCATTACCTTGAGCGACCAGAACCCGGAGCCAAAGAGGACCGAGATGAGGTGGATGGCCATCACCCCAAACTGAGCCTCCGTCACGTCCACCATGCCAAACCGCAGTGTGCCTGGAGAACACACCGCCGAGGTTGAGGCGATTAGAAAAAACAAACGCTCATGGATTTCTGTATTACAAACCACCAATGGGATTCAGTCTACACATCTTATCGCAAAACAACCGACTACGGGTACTCCGTAGTGTAGTGGTTAACACGCTCGGTTCACAACCGAGAAGTCCCGGGTTCGATCCCTGGGCGGAGCGGAGACAGATGGGCTGTTTCCTTAAAAAAAACCGAGCCCCTGTCCACCCAGCAGTGAATGGGTACCGAGTGTTAGCCGAGGATTTGTGACCCGCCTCCCGGGGTGGTGGCTTTGGCCAATACTAAGCACTAAGTGATGAATGATAAAAAATGTAGCTATGAAGACGGGGCAATACGAGCGTAGCTCAGGCCCTGTAAAATACAACTAGATGAATACATAAGTCTATTCACATTTATCCATCCCACATATTCATTAAACTTTCATTGTACTCAGCCAAATGCACCTCATGGAAAGAATAATGGTTGGAATGGAAACACAGAGACACAACGCCCGCCTGGCCACCTCACTCACCGGACACAACGCCCGCCTGGCCACCTCACTCACCGGACACAACGCCCGCCTGGCCACCTCACTCACCGGACACAACGCCCGCCTGGCCACCTCACTCACCGGACACAACGCCCGCCTGGCCACCTCACTCACCGGACACAACGCCCGCCTGGCCACCTCACTCACCGGACACAACGCCCGCCTGGCCACCTCACTCACCGGACACAACGCCCGCCTGGCCACCTCACTCACCGGACACAACGCCCGCCTGGCCACCTCACTCACCGGACACAACGCCCGCCTGGCCACCTCACTCACCGGACACAACGCCCGCCTGGCCACCTCACTCACCGGACACAACGCCCGCCTGGCCACCTCACTCACCGGACACAACGCCCGCCTGGCCACCTCACTCACGGACACAACGCCCGCCTGGCCACCTCACTCACCGGACACAACGCCCGCCTGGCCACCTCACTCACCGGACACAACGCCCGCCTGGCCACCTCACTCACGGACACAACGCCCGCCTGGCCACCTCACTCACCGGACACAACGCCCGTCTGGCCACCTCACTCACCGGACACAACGCCCGCCTGGCCACCTCACTCACCGGACACAACGCCCGCCTGGCCACCTCACTCACCGGACACAACGCCCGCCTGGCCACCTCACTCACCGGACACAACGCCCGCCTGGCCACCTCACTCACCGGACACAACGCCCGCCTGGCCACCTCACTCACCGGACACAACGCCCGCCTGGCCACCTCACTCACCGGACACGTAGGTCTGCCAGTGTGCACAGTAG
>JACEEZ010023234.1:75000-115000 GCA_016584305.1 Chionoecetes opilio
TCAGTGGTCTTAGGAATATTTACGTTGCATTGTTGTTTTGACACAATTATTGATTTTTAAACGATAATTCCCTGATTCTTCACTGTTCCACTAACAATAATTCCCTGATTCTTCACTGTTCCACTAACAATAATTCCCTGATTCTTCACTGTTCCACTAACGATAATTCCCTGATTCTTCACTGTTCCACTAACAATAATTCCCTGATTCTTCACTGTTCCACTAACAATAATTCCCTGATTCTTCACTGTTCCACTAACAATAATTCCCTGATTCTCACTGTTCCACTAACAATAATTCCCTGATTCTTCACTGTTCCACTAACGATAATTCCCTGATTCTTCACTGTTCCACTAACAATAATTCCCTGATTCTTCACTGTTCCACTAACAATAATTCCCTGATTCTTCACTGTTCCACTAACGATAATTCCCTGATTCTTCACTGTTCCACTAACAATAATTCCCTGATTCTTCACTGTTCCACTAACAATAATTCCCTGATTCTTCACTGTTCCACTAACGATAATTCCCTGATTCTTCACTGTTCCACTAACAATAATTCCCTGATTCTTCACTGTTCCACTAACAATAATTCCCTGATTCTTCACTGTTCCACTAACGATAATTCCCTGATTCTTCACTGTTCCACTAACGATAATTCCCTGATTCTTCACTGTTCCACTAACAATAATTCCCTGATTCTTCACTGTTCCACTAACGATAATTCCCTGATTCTTCACTGTTCCACTAACAATAATTCCCTGATTCTTCACTGTTCCACTAACGATAATTCCCTGATTCTTCACTGTTCCACTAACGATAATTCCCTGATTCTTCACTGTTCCACTAACAATAATTCCCTGATTCTTCACTGTTCCACTAACGATAATTCCCTGATTCTTCACTGTTCCACTAACAATAATTCCCTGATTCTTCACTGTTCCACTAACGATAATTCCCTGATTCTTCACTGTTCCACTAACAATAATTCCCTGATTCTTCACTGTTCCACTAACGATAATTCCCTGATTCTTCACTGTTCCACTAACGATAATTCCCTGATTCTTCACTGTTCCACTAACAATAATTCCCTGATTCTTCACTGTTCCACTAACGATAATTCCCTGATTCTTCACTGTTCCACTAACAATAATTCCCTGATTCTTCACTGTTCCACTAACGATAATTCCCTGATTCTTCACTGTTCCACTAACAATAATTCCCTGATTCTTCACTGTTCCACTAACGATAATTCCCTGATTCTTCACTGTTCCACTAACGATAATTCCCTGATTCTTCACTGTTCCACTAACGATAATTCCCTGATTCTTCACTGTTCCACTAACGATAATTCCCTGATTCTTCACTGTTCCACTAACGATAATTCCCTGATTCTTCACTGTTCCACTAACAATAATTCCCTGATTCTTCACTGTTCCACTAACGATAATTCCCTGATTCTTCACTGTTCCACTAACAATAATTCCCTGATTCTTCACTGTTCCACTAACGATAATTCCCTGATTCTTCACTGTTCCACTAACGATAATTCCCTGATTCTTCACTGTTCCACTAACGATAATTCCCTGATTCTTCTTTCCACTAACATATCCCGATTCTCATTCCACTAACAATAATTCCCTGATTCTTCACTGTTCCACTAACAATAATTCCCTGATTCTTCACTGTTCCACTAACGATAATTCCCTGATTCTTCACTGTTCCATAACTAATTCCTGATCTTCAGTTCACAACATAATTCCCTGATTTCACTGTTCCCTAACAATAATTCCCGATTCTTCACTTTTCATAACGATAATTCCCTGATTCTTCACTGTTCACTAACATAATTCCCTGATTCTTCACTGTTCCACTAACGATAATTCCCTGATATTCCTTCTCTGTTCCACTAACGATAATTCCCTGATTCTTCACTGTTCCACTAACGATAATTCCTATCTTCATGTTCCACTAACATAATCCCTGATTCTTCACTGTTCCACTAACAATAATTCCCTGATTCTTCACTGTTCCACTAACATAATTCCCTGATTCTTCACGTTCCACTAACGATAATTCCCTGATCTCACTGTTCACTAACAAATTCCTGATTCTCACTGTTCCACTAACGATAATTCCCTGATTCTTCACTGTTCCACTAACGATAATTCCCTGATTCTTCACTGTTCCACTAACGATAATTCCCTGATTCTTCACTGTTCCACTAACGATAACTTCCTATTTTTTCACCGTTCTAATAACGATCATTTCCTTAATTTTTTTTGTTTTAACGGTAATTCCTTAATTTTATAATGTTTTTACGATGATTCCCAATTTTTTCACAGTTCCACTAACAAAATCTTCCTTCCTCCTCCTCAGGTGATCAGCCGGCCGCCATCCTGCACGAGAATGGAGGAGCGGAGGCCTCTGGGGGTACTCTGGGTACTCTGGCCTCTCTCCCTCCCACCCTCCTCCTCCTCTTCCTACAAGCAAATCTCACTCAATCTTAAGCTCTCCTCCTTCTCCTCTTCCTCTTCTTCCTTCTCCTGTCCTCCCTCCTCCTCCTCCTCCTCCTAATCGTATCTCTCCTCTCTCTCTCTCTCTCTGCTCTCTCTCTCTCTCTCTCTCTCTCTCTCTCTCTCTCTCTCTCTCCAGTCCTAAGCCCCCCCCCTCCAGCTCCTACGTATACACATATGAAGGTGGTGTGAAGGTGTACACATGAAAATACTTACATGAAAACGTACACGGGGCTTCAACTTATTAGTGTATGTGTGTGTGTGTGTGTGTGTGTGTTTACCATTACGTACACACATGCACATACATACACAGTGGTCTTTGCGTGTATATAATGTGTAAAGACATCGTAGAAGATCCATGTTTCTATAAAGTTGGTATTTTTGGCGTCCTTTATAAGGACTTAAAAAAAAAAAAAAAAAAAAAAAAATCAAAGCATCTCTCTGACGGGCTCAAGCTAGCCCGTGGTCCTCCCTGCTGGAGGCCTGATAGACACAAACAAACAAACCTGTGGATCAATTTTGAGACGGATCTGAAATTTCAAAATTTTCCAAAAAAATCTGAAGTGATGATCGATCGATCGATCACCTTTGAATTTTGGTCAAAAATCATATTTTCTTTAAGAACTCTAAAAATATGAGATTTATTAAACAAATGCATAGAACAGTGGGGATAGAGCTTGAAAAGACCTTTCTTAAGAGCTACAGTAAAAACTGTTTAGTATACAAATAATTGAAATATTTCTTAATACGTCCATTTCACAAAATATTGATTTTCTTGGAAAGTATGGATGTAAATGGAATTTCGATTCAAGCATTAAATATAACTAATCGAACTTAACAGCTTTGAGTATATGCATTTTTTCTCTAAGACTAATACAGTTATGGAGTAAAATGACAAAAACTTGTTCGTCGACTGTCCAGACCTATTTTCAGCGGCCAGAAATATAAAAATACATTTGTCACAGCGACGTAATGGATGGTGTCCTAGCCATTGGAATAGCCATAAAATAGGGTTAGAATAGGCTATTTTAAATGATGAATCAAATGATGAATCTTATATGAACAAAAAGCAAATAGTGTTCTATAAACAATCTCATTGGATGACTAAATGTTTTGGTAGCTGATGGCTGGATGATGTGTAAAGTCTATACAGCAAAATCTTGATGATTAGCTCAATACAAATACTGTTCAATACGAGTAGATAAACACACACACACACACACACATACACAAAAAAAATAAAAATATATAATAACAATAAATTAAAAAAAACTATTTTGCATATGTATCTAGTACAGAAGAAAAAAATTATACATTTTGCAAGCCACGGTGACTACTCAGAGTTCAGTCAAGACTCAAGAGGCGAAGTAACAGAAGGCGATAAGACCCACCTATCAATAACACTGATAAGCCTATCCTTCCTGTGTCAATGCTACAAGGACATCTCACACAATTAGTATTCCATCACAAACAAGAGACACAATCTTTCCACTGTTCAAAGGCACGTAACAGACATTTCCTATACTCCATTTTTTTCAACCAGGCAAAAATTCCATTCTATCTAAGGTCTCATGCTTAAAATTATGCCTATGTTTACCTGATAATAGGGTTAACTATGATAAAATACAGTTGAAATTTAAAAGAAGCTTAGTATTCCCTTCCCCTGGCATCAAATATCAGTCAGTAAGCAACAAGGGGTCAGGATTTTTCACCTCGTTAAAAAAACCAGACGATAATTACTGGTAGAAGAAATGAGGAAGGTTAAGTTAGTGATGGTAAAGTAACAGAGTCTGGAGCTACAGGGGAGATCAGAGAGGGTGTTGGAGGCTAAATCCTTATTAGTATCAAGGGTCTGGAAACCATAATATCAATACCAGAAAAAGGGGTCTGGAAACCATAATTAATGCCAAAAAAGGGGCCTGGAAACCATAATTAATGCCAAAAAAAAGGGCCTGGAAACCATAATTAATGCCAAAAAAAGGGGCCTGGAAACCATAATTAATGCCAAAAAAGGGGCCTGGAAACCATAATTAATGCCAAAAAAAAGGGCCTGGAAACCATAATTAATGCCAAAAAAAGGGGCCTGGAAACCATAATTAATGTCCAAAAAAAGGGCCTGGAAACCATAATTAATGCCAAAAAAAAGGGCCTGGAAACCATAATTAATGCCAAAAAAAAAGGGCCTGGGAAACCATAAAATTTAAAGCAAAAAAAAGGGTCTGGAAACCATAATTTTGCCAAAAAAAGGGCCTGGAAACCATAATTAATGCAAAAAAAGGGCCTGGAAACCATAATAATGTCCAAAAAAGGGGCCTGGAAACCATAAATTAATGCCAAAAAAAGGGTCTGGAAACCATAATTAAAGCAAAAAAAGGGGCTGGAAACCATAATTAATGCCAAAAAAGGGGCCTGGAAACCATAATTAATGCCAAAAAAGGGCCTGGAAACCATAATTAATGCCAAAAAAAAAGGGGCCTGGAAACCATAATTAATGCCAAAAAAAGGGGCTGGAAAACATAATATCAATACCAAAAAAGGGGGCCCGGAAACCATAAAATTTAAAGCCAAAAAAGGGGCCTGGAAACCATAATAATGCCAAAAAAAGGGGCCTGGAAACCATAATTAATGCCATAAAAAGGGGGTGGAAACCATAATTAATGCCAAAAAAAGGGCCTGGAAACCATAATTAATGCCAAAAAAAGGGCCTGGAAACATAAATTTAAAGCCAAAAAAAAAAGGGCCTGGAAACCATAATAATGCAAAAAAAGGTCCCGGAAACCATAATTAATACCTAAAAAGGGCCTGGAAACCATAATTAATGCAAAAAAAGGGCCAGAAACCATAATTAATGTAAAAAAAGGGCCCGGAAACCATAATTAATGCAAAAAAAGGGCCTGGAAACCATAATGAATGCCAAAAAAAGGGCCTGGAAACATAATTAATGCCAAAAAAGGGCCTGGAAAAAAAAAAATTAAAGCCAAAAAAGGGCCCGGGAAAACCATAATTAATGCCAAAAAAAAGGGCCTGGAAAACATAATTAATACCCAAAAAGGGCCCGGAAAACCATAATTAATGCAAAAAAAGGGCCGGAAACCATAATGAATGCAAAAAAAAGGGCCTGAACCATAATGAATGCAAAAAAAAAGGGCCTGGAAAAAACCCTAATTAATGCAAAAAAAAGGGCCTGGGAAAAAATAATGAATGCAAAAAAAAGGGCCTGGAAACCATAATGAATGCAAAAAAAAGGGCCTGGAAACCCTAATTTAATGCAAAAAAAAGGGCCTGGAAACCATAATTAATGCCAAAAAAGGCCCGGAAACCATAATTAATGGGCCCAAAAAAAAGGGCCTGGAAAAAAAATAATTAATGCCAAAAAAAGGGCCTGGAAACCATAATTAATGCCAAAAAAAGGGCCTGGAAACCATAATTAATGCAAAAAAAAAAGGGCCTGGAAACCATAATTAATGCCAAAAAAAAGGGGCCTGGAAACCATAATTTAAAGCAAAAAAAGGGCCTGGAAAAAATTTAAATTTAAAACCTAAAAAGGGCCTGGAAACCATAATTAATGCAAAAAAAGGGCCTGGAAAACATAATTAATGCCAAAAAAAGGGCCTGGAAAACATAATTAATACCTAAAAAGGGCCTGGAAACCATAATTAATGCAAAAAAAAGGGCCTGGAAACCATAATTAATGCAAAAAAAAGGGCCTGGAAACCATAATTAATGCAAAAAAAAGGGCCTGGAAAACATAATTAATGCAAAAAAAAGGCCTGGAAACCATAATTAATGCAAAAAAAAGGGGCCTGGAAACCATAATTAATGCCAAAAAAAGGGCCTGGAAACCATAATTAATGCCAAAAAAAGGGGCCTGGAAACCATTATAATACCAAAAAAATTAGTTAGAAAAATAAATGAGTAGCTAAATATTCTGCCTTGCCCAACACACAGTCCCATGCTTAGCTCACGCCCGCCATACCATACCATAGTAAATAACAAACAAAATTACAAGTTGAAAAATAGATGTCAAATATAGAAAAATAAAATAGAAAATAATAAAATAAAGTGAATAAATGAATAGAAAAATACCTAAATATATTTCTGCCATGCCCAACACACAGTAACATGTTCCTTCACGCCCAGATCTTTCCTTTGCTACATAAAATCGTCGGTTGTTAGCTATAAAATTACGAAAAGTAACTGAATATACCAAATTAGTTAGTCAACAAGGATACTAAACAGGTCATATCTGTAAAATATTGCTTATATTCACTAAAAATCCTCTAATGGTAGCCAAATTACAATGGAAATTACGCTCTGGGCTTCAAGGGGTTAAGGTCTTCACAACCTGGGCTCTTTCCTTTGCTATAAAAAATCGTCGGTTGTTAGCCATAAAATTACGAAAAGTAACTGAATATACCAAATTAGTGGACAAGAATATTAAACAGGTTATATCTATAAAACATTGCTTATATTCACTAAAAATCATCTCATGGTACCCAAATTACAATGGAAATTACGTTCTGGGTCTCAAGGGGTTAGGGCCTCACCTCCTGCTTGGCATCCGGGCTGTAGTAGCAGAGCAGCAGGGAGGTCACGATGTTGATGATGAGGCCCGTGATGGTGATGAGGTTGGGGGCGAGGGTGAGGGGACACTGCTCCACCAGCCAGCACCACCACCGCTGCATGCACGGGTCCAGCAGCGAGGTGGAGGCGCACGAGTACTTGTGTTCCTCCAGACGCCGCAGCTGTGGTTCTGACAGCTGCCCCATCGCGGCTATGCTTGCACCTCCCACTGTGGACTGTTGCAATTATGGGTTTCTACCACTACCGCCGCCACCACACCAGTCTAGGATCAACGTCTGTATGCACGAATGTCTCTTCCGACTATGTTTATGTATTGTTTTGAAGTTACATACAGAGACAAGGGAGTTACTCAAAGAGAGGCAAAGTTTCTGTACGCACGAGTATCTCCTCTGACTATGGTATATATTGTTTTAAAAAGTTACATACAGACATAGAAAGAGTTACACAAGGAGAGGCAAAGTTTCTGTACGCACGAGTGTCTCCTTCGACTATGTTATTTATTGTTGTTTTAAAAAGTTATATACAGAGACATAGAAGGAGCTACCCAAAGAGAGGCAAAGTTTCTGTCCTCTGTGTTGCTTCCCAAGACATCCCTTGTACTGCCCGGCCACCACCTACACCAAGGGCATCCTTAGTCACAGTCTCTTTATGTATATCAACACCTTGTATAGAAAATATCTGAAAATTCATAAGATAATTACTTTTCAGTGGTTTTGTTTCATCATTCCATTAACGGTAAAAATGGACGAGGACTGCGCGGGCATTTTCTGAGACACTGACTATATTTTCCTGGCCAATAAATGGTGCCACTTAACTTACATATAATTGTCTTATAATAGTACTAAACAACTTTCTCCTTTCTATTTTGGGTATTATTTTACAATGGCACCAAACTTCCCTACACAATGGGGAGTTTTCAAAGCTAAGCCGCCAGATGTCCCTCGCGCATCTCACATCCTCAGCACTTTCAGGCTGAATGATCTATCATTTACCGTAAATTCCCTGTACTTCTTTGGGACATATCAGAATTACCCTTCAATACAACAACTGAAACAGTTCTTAATAAAAAATGTAGTTTATCATTTTATTTGTCTGCACTTGGTGAAAATATTGGCAAAACAATTGAATATTTGAAAACTCAATCTTTAAAAATCGTCTTTTCATAAAAAAACACAAGTTCAAGCAGAATGAGGCTTCAGGAAATATCTACTTGTATGTAAGCATTCACTGAGTACCTGTTTTGGGTGTATATGTCTCTCTTGCGACGAACATTTAACCAAGAAGTAATTTAAGTGCTTGGCACCTCAACGAACAGTCCGGGATGGAAGACAGTTGAGAGCGTTTGTTTACTATTTCCGTCTCGAAAGACGAAAGTCTCCTTTATGTGGGAAACGGTATGTGGGAGCGGATGCCACGAATATTCCAGTAGAGGATAGAGAGTGTGATGAGATAAGCGGGTGATAATAGTTAGGATGACAGTTTCTGGTATTGAGGAGTTAGGAGTATCAGAGATATGAGCTGTGAGGTAAGGAGCGGGGGCGCTGTGCTGAGTTCCTACCCGTGTGGTGTCTACAGGAAAGTGGATGATAACAGATCCTGCCGGCGGGATGGTTTCTGTGGAGATGCTGAACGCCACACTCTGTTTTGGTTAAATGTTCGTCGCAAGACAGACAGACACACCCAAAACAGGTACTCAGTGAATGCTTACATACAAGTAGATATTTCCTGAAGCCTCATTCTGCTTGAACTTGTGTTTTTTTATGAAAAGACGATTTTTAAAGATTGAGTTTTCAAATATTCAATTGTTTTGCCAATATTTTCACCAAGTGCAGACAAATAAAATGATAAACTACATTTTTTATTAAGAACTGTTTCAGTTGTTGTATTGAAGGGTAATTCTGATGTCCCAAAGAAGTACAGAGAATTTACGGTAAATGATAGATCATTCAGCCTGAAAGTGCTGAGGATGTGAGAGCCTGAGAGACAGGCTTGAGCGTGAGCTTATTAGAAAACTCCTCTATTAGGGAGCATGGTTTTTGTTTACCTTATTGTATTCTAAGAGACATTTTCTCTGAGCTTTCCGTCGCAAATCAATAGTTTCGGAGATATAGAACATTTTAGGTGGGGGGAAGAATATGTCTCCTTGTTTACAAAATGCCTCCCTCTTCCTCTTCTTGTGACCTGCATCGCTTTTGTTTGGTATTTTATTAAACTTTTTATTATTGGACCCAGTTAGGAGGTTAAAGGTTAGGTTAAGGTAAGGTAAGGTAAGGTAAGGTAAGGTAAGGTAAGGTAAGGTAAGGTAAGGTAAGGTAAGGTAAGGTAAGGTTCAGGTTAGGTTAGGTTAGGTTAGGTTAGGTTAGGTTAGGTTAGGTTAGGTTAAGTTAGGTTAGGTTAGGTTAGGTAAGGTAAGGTTAGGTAAGGTAGCCACGGGTGCGCCTCCGAAACAAAAGCGATACAGGTCACAAGAAAAGGAAGAGGGAGGCATTTTGTAAACAAGGAGACATATTCCTCCCCCCACCTAAAATGTTCTATATCTCCGAAACTATTGATTTGCGACGGAAAGCTCAATGTGAAAATGTCTCTTAGAATACAATAAGGTAAACAAAAACCATGCTGCCAATTGTGTACGGAAGTTTGGTGCCATCGTAAAAATTTACCCTATTTTGTTTCTCTTCCAAATTAATTTATCAACACTGTTCTAATAACCTCACCCAGAGTCAAGGTTGTGGAAACATTACATCCTTTGAGAGTGCTTCTTAAGGCGCCAGTGTCCCTAACAACCCCCCCGATCCACCCTGCTAACTAACAAACCCCCATCCACTCATCCATCCACTCTGCTAACTAACAACCCCTATCCACTCATTCATCCACCCTGCTAACTAACAACCCCCCATCCACTCATTCATCCACCCTGCTAACTAACAACCCCCCATCCACCCTGCTAACTAACATCCCCCCATCCACTCATCCATCCACCCTGCTAACTAACAACCCCCCATCCACTCATTCATCCACCCTGCTAACTAACAACCCCCCATCCACCCTGCTAACTAACAACCCCCCATCCACTCATCCATCCACCCTGCTAACTAACAACCCCCCATCCACTCATTCATCCACCCTGCTAACTAACAACCCCCCATCCACTCATGCATCCACCCTGCTAACTAACAACCCCCCATCCACTCATTCATCCACCCTGCTAACTAACAACCCCCCATCCACTCATCCATCCACCCTGCTAACTAACAACCCCCCATCCACCCTGCTAACTAACAACCCCCCATCCACTCATCCATCCACCCTGCTAACTAACAACCCCCCATCCACTCATTCATCCACCCTGCTAACTAACAACCCCCCATCCACTCATCCATCCACCCTGCTAACTAACAACCCCCCATCCACCATCCATCCACCCTGCTAACTAACAACCCCCCATCCACTCATCCATCCACCCTGCTAACTAACAACCCCCCATCCACTCATTCATCCACCCTGCTAACTAACAAACCCCCATCCACTCATTCACCCACCCTGCTAACTAACAAACCCCCATCCACCCTGCTAACTAACAACTCCCCATCCATCCACCCTACTAACTAACAACCCCCCATCCTCCCTGCTAACTAACAACCCCCCATCCACTCATCCATCCACCCTGGAAGGTTCGACGGAATGCGTTTTCGACGACACCGTCGAAACTTCCAACTTAGTGCATCGTCGAGCCTTCCAAATCAGCGCCGTCGAACCCTCTCATTCATTCCCATCATAATATTTTAGATCTTTCATCATGCGCAATTTAACATATCGTTGATATAAATTAAAATACGTACGTATTTGTAAACAATATTTAACATTTAACACTTACAACAACTTTAACACTTGTTTCCCCACAAACTGAGGTGCTGTTTTCTGTAGTCTAATTTACTGTGACAATCAGGAGGGCAGTGCCTCAGCCTGAGGATGAAGCCGCACAAACAGTACTGTTGTTCATTGTTTATTAGTCTTTATCGCTAATTGATTTTATTAAATACAATATTAATGATAGGCAAGCTAAGTTGGACAGGTGTCACCACGTTAGGCTGGGAAACAACGAAAAATATAGGCTAGATCTAGGCTGTATAGGCTTTTCACTTTAATTTTGGTTGGCAATGATCTAGTAACTTTGTATTTTATATTAATCCTCTCAATCACAAAATATCTGTAGGTTTTACTCTATGATAGACATACGTATAGACATATGGAAGTTTCGACGGAGTTCGACGGTACCGTCGAAACCTCCATTTTCTACCGTCGAAAGGGCATTCCGTCGAAACTTCCTGTAATCCTAACTAACAACCCCCCATCCACCCTGCTAACTAACAATCCCCCATCCACTCATCCATCCACCTTGCTAATTAACAACCACCCATCCACTCATCCATCCACGCTGCTAACTAAGAACCCCCCATCCACCCTGCTACCTCACTACCACCACTCACCCACATACGACTCTAAGGCCAAGACAAACATAACCTAACTACAACCCAACCTTTACAACAACCCACATCTCAATAATCCTAACTCTCTACACAACACATACTCGCACTTGACCGTATTTAGGAACTTATAACCTTTCCATTAACAATATATTCATTAAAACATAACTATTAACGATCTCAGTTACCACCACACACTTATAAGAGGGGAAGGAAGTGCCACGCCCCCCGACAGAGCCACGACGCGCCCTTGCCTAATGGGTGATGAGGAAGTCAGCTGATATCTCCATAGACCTCCCTAAATGTCAACTGATATCATACATAGGCCTCACTGACTCCTACCCGCGCCTTCACACATTAAACAACACCCACGCATGTTAATCTGCCTATCCCGGATTCTTTACCACCAGTTTTCAGCGTGTGGGGGTATATAGCAAGGCACACGATGCACTACACTCGCACACGGCCACTGCTCAGCTGATAAACAACAACGAAAATATGGCTGAAAAATCTTAATCTTGATCTTTATTGTTATGGGAAACTCCTCGACTTCCGACGTGTTGCGTAGTTCATCGGTTTTTACGGGCTCACTACATTATCAGACTATTGTGTTACCTATTTCATTTAGCTATTCATGTGTTTATTAGTTTTTATGATCTCTTAACTTTGTTTATTATTATTTGTGTATGTCATTCATGCCTTTTACGGTGTTGCTGGTAGTCTTAATCAGGTCTAGTTATACGGATATAGCTTTGCTTTCTTTATTCATGGGTCTTAATTTTATGTATAATATGACGTATCTATAGTATTCATGCCTTCTATTACCTAGGTTGCTTAACTATAGATATACGTGGTTCCTTGTTATGAGTATATTTTTTTTATTTATAACTTTTCATGATTCCTAAATTCTTACCTAAAACATGACACCTACCTGTAGGTAATACATATGTTCGTGGATCATTGCATATGTTATCACCCCTCCACACATTACCCCTATATTTGTGTGTAGCTCAAAGTCTATTCAACAGCAACGTTTATTCAACTGCGTACTACATTCCTGATTCCAAGGCCTTCTGCTGACAAAAAAAAAAAACGGCGTAGAAATAACTTTACACAACAAGGCAACACGTGTCCCATTCCCAATAGTTGGCAGGAAAGTACATACAATGGACCGAAATAGAGGCATGTGCTATCAGCTATGTCCCTCCCCGCTAGACTTGCCAAGGTGTCTCAATTTTTTCCCTGCGCATTTCTTTCCCACCCAGCGGTCAGTCCGACTGGTCATAATACTATACATTTTCACTAATCTGTCGTGTCTCTCGTTGGTTCTTACACATCTACTTGTAATCATGGTGTTGATAGTTTTAGCTTGACCTGTTGAAGTAGTCGAGGGAATATGCAAGACTATAATTAAGACACAATTAATTAAAAAAAGCTGCATTTTGTCGTCGATGCTTTCAACCCCTTCACGCCCAGATCTTTCCTTGGCTATAACAAATCGTATGTTGTCAAGCCATAAGATTACGAAAAGTAACTGAATATACCTAGTTAGTTAGTCGACAGGGATAGGCTACAGGGATAGGAAACAGGTCACATCTATAAAATGTTGCTTAAATTCACTTAAAATCGTCTAATGGTAGCCAAATTACAATGGAAATTACGTTTTGGGTCTCAAGGGGTTAACTCTGTCTTTGGTTTTTGTTGTGAATAAGAATCACGGACCAAGACTAGCCCTACACCAAACACAACACCAAACACAACACCAAACACAACACCAACACAACACCAACACAACACCAGACACAACACCAAACACAACACCAAACACAACACCAAACACAACACCAACACAACACCAAACACAACACCAAACACAAAACCAAACAACACCAAACACAACACCAAACACAACACACAAGACACACAAACCAACACCAAACACACACAACACAACAACACCAAGACAACCACCAAGACAACACCAAACCAACACCAAACACAACCCAAGACAACCAAACAACACCAAGACAACACCAAGACACCAACACAAGCAACCAAGACACACCAAACACAACACCAACACAACACCAAGAACAACACCAAGACAACACCAACACAACACCAAACAACACCAAACAACACCAAGACAACACCAAACACAACACAAGACCAACACCAAGACACACCAGACACAACACCAAGACAACACAACAAACACAACACCAAGACAACACCAAGACAACACCAAGACAACACCAAACACAACACCAAGCACAACACCAAGACAACACCAAGACAACACCAAGACAACACCAAACACAACACCAAGACAACACCAAGACAACACCAAACACAACACCAAACACAACACCAAGACAACACCAAGACAACACCAAGACACAACACCAAGACAACACCAAGACAACACCAAACACACACACCAAAAACAACACCAAGACAACACCAAACACAACACCAAACACAACACCAAGACAACACCAAACACAACACCAAACACAACACCAAAACAACACCAAACACAACACCAAACACAACACCAAGACAACACCAAACACAACACCAAACACAACACCAAGACAACACCAAACACAACACCAACACAACACCAAACACAACACCAAACACAACACCAAGACAACACCAAACACAACACCAAGACAACACCAAACACAACACCAAACACAACACCAAACACAATACCAAGACAACACCAAGACAACACCAAACACAACACCAACACAACACCAAACACAACACCAAACACAACAACAATACAACATCAAACACAACACCAGACAACACCAAACACAACACCAGACACAACACCAAACACAACACCAACACAACACGACACAACACCAACACAACACCAAACACAACACCAAACACAACACCAAGACAACACCAGACACAACACCAAACACCATCAACACCAACAATGACATGCACTTCAGATAATCACCGTTCATATCCTTCCTCGACATCTCGTCTGGCGTTCATATGTTATCAGCCAGCCAGCCACCAAGACAGGATAACAGACTTCATTAACTCGACAAGACATGCAAATTACCCTAAAGAAGGAAGATAATAGCCTACACACGCTATAGGCTCAAACGTAAAAAGAAAAAAAAAAAATGTGGGTTCAACCAGTTATGTGAAATTCTTGGTCTTTTTTGTATAGTTAATTCTTGCATGGTCAATTTTCTGCCACGTATATAATATATTTCACTATATCAATGTGTATCGCAGAACAAAACAATGGTTGATGACAGATATATATGCATTATTTTAGTATAATGAACAATCTAATAGTTATCATGTAATCATAACATTTAGGAAGTGTATAGAAGAAATAATGTGAAATAGGACGCGAATACCAACCCACGTTTGAAGATGCGAAATGCAATCCTAAGCTTAAACTTACAAAATATAATAAAACAATAAATAACAATAACTTAATAATAACTAATAATAAAACATGCCTACAAACAGCACCATATCAAACTAAAATACAGTACTACAATATACCTCTTTAAAAACTATGTGTTTGTGTATAAAAAAAAAAATATTATAGAGACAATATATAAATAAAAGAAATGATAATGTGTATAAAAGCAATGCACATGTTTACAAAAAAACAAAAAAAGTTACTCGGTGGTCGGTATCTCGAATTCGTTGTCTTGCCATCACACACATCAGAGAGGACGTGGCTTATCTGACCATGACTAGTGGCTGGTGGGTGAGTGATAAAGGTTGTCGCTGCCGTGTGTGTGGTGTGATGCAGGGCAGTGTGATGGCAGTGTGATGGCATGGGCGCCCTTTAACCCCCTGAGGCCCATGGCGTAATTTCCATTGTATTTGTCTGCCATTAGATAGTTTTGAGTGAATATAAGCAATATTTTATAGATATGACCAGTTTAGTATCCTTGTCCACTAACTAATTAAGTATATATCAGTAACTTTTCGTAATGTAATGGCTCGACAACATACAATTTTTTATAGCAAAGGTAAGATCTGGGCGCCCTTTAAACCCATGCCCCATGCTGTCTAGTGATACCCAGACATCGCCTCACCCACCACACACCACTGTCCCTTCGCTAACCTCACCCACCACACACCACCGCACCTTCGCTAACCTCACCCACCACACACCACTGCCCCTTCGCTAACCTCACCCACCACACACCACCGCACCTTCGCTAACCTCACCCACCACACACCACTGCCCCTGCGCTAACCTCACCCACCACACACCACTGCCCCTTCGCTTACCTCACCCACCACACACCACTGCCCCTTCGCTTACCTCACCCACCACACACCACTGCTTCTTCGCTAACCTCACCCACCCCACACCACTGCACCTTCGCTAACCTCACCACACACCACCGCACCTTCGCTAACCTCACCCACCACACACCACTGCCCCTTCGCTAACCTCACCCACCACACACCACCGCACCTTCACTAACCCACCACACACCACTGCCCCTTCGCTAACCCACCCACTCAACGACTCATTTCCTCCCGTTCATTCGTATCCTTTCATCTCCCGTATTGCACGCTATCACAGCCTCAGCTCCTGCCCCTGATACCACATCAGAATATAAGAAAAGAACTTTGCTACAATTAACCCCTTCACGCCCAGATTTTTCCTTTGCTATAAAAAATCGTCTATTGTCGAGCCATAAAATTACTTAAAGTAACTGAATATACCAAATTAGTAAGAGGACAGATACCAAACAGGTCATATCTATATAATATTGCTTAAATTCACTAAAAATCGTCTAACGGTGCCAAATTACAATGCAAATAATGTTCTGGGCCTCAAGGGGTTAAGAGGCCGTACGAGACCTACACGTGGTAGTTCCTATTTATCATACCGTCATGTTCTTGTCACCTGTTTATCATACCGGCAAACTGTTTATACACCTTGACTAATTAAAAAACACCATTATACAAGATTCCATTATGTTCTTCCTTGTCATGCTGATACTAATAATGCTACAGTTAATCGAGAGAGAGAGAGAGAGAGAGAGAGAGAGAGAGAGAGAGAGAGAGAGAGAGAGAGAGAGAGAGAGAGAGAGAGAGAGAGAGAGAGAAATAGTTCAAAGAGACGGAAGATTACGAAGAGAGAGAGAGAGAGAGAGAGAGAGAGAGAGAGCGTAAGAGAAATAGTTCAAATAGACGAAGATTACGAAGAGGAGAGAGAGAGAGAGAGAGAGAGAGAGAAATAGTTCAAATAGACAGAAGATTACGAAGAGAGAGAGAGAGAGAGAGAGAGAGAGAGAGAGAGAGAGAGAGAGAGAGAGAGAGAGAGAGAGAGAGAGAGAGAGAGAGAGAGAGAGAGAGAGAGAGAGAGAAATACTGAAATTACAACGATTATATTTCTCAACAATTTAACCTTCCGTCACCCAATCAGATTCTTTCAATGATTGTCACTTTCATTGCTTCATATTACTTATCTGTTGATAGTGTTAGTGTTCTCTTGACCAACGAAGGAGGAAGTTTATACAGAAAATAATCAGTCTGTAGCTACACAATGCTGGTATGTGCACTTTTATGTATGCACGTGTGTATGTAGGTGTCATTCACCCATGGTCTTTGTCCACGCCAGCTGGCTCGCGATCGCCAGTTTCACCCTCTCAGTGCGAGCTTGGAGCTCATTATTACCGATCTTTGGGCAATGCTGGGACCTCACACACCACACACCCCCATCCCCTTGCTCAAGGGGGACAGTAACCGCCCGAATTTGTCAAGTGAAAAATCCCCGGGAGCGCGAGGATTCGAAGAATGTGTGTGGTGTGGGTGTGGGTGTGTGTGTGTGTGCGCGCGCGATAAGATAAGGTTTTCATCCTATTTAGTCACTTTGCAAGTACCAACTACAAGGTTATTGACTATACAAAGCGCCGCCACGTCAGCACGAACTAGGCGGACTCGAACCGCTGACCGAATGCACAGGGACGCTGCAGTGTGTGTGAGAGAGAGAGAGAGAGAGAGAGAGAGAGAGAGAGAGAGAGAGAGAGAGAGAGAGAGAGAGGAGGATAAAAGGTAATAATTCCATAAAATAACTAAAAAAAAATAGTTTATTGTACGAAAATGTTGTCACAGAATAGCTTCGGCAGAACACACTCACACACAAGGAATTCATAGTTTCAGTCCATATCGAAGGCAAGGCGTCGGTGAAGGGGGACTAAAGGCAGAAGCGTCGCCGTGTGGTCTAAGGACGGGATCGAGTGTCGGGTCTGCCTTAACGACCATACCCGTAGCCGCCGTGACCGTGACCGTGTGAGCTGTAATAAACGAGCAACATTGTAGTAGTGGCAGTAGTAAGAGGACGAGAAGTAGTAGTAGTAGTAGTAGTAGTAAGAGAAGGAGGAAGAGTAGTTGTAGTTGAAGTAGCAGTAGTAGTAGGAGGAGGAGAAAAGAGAAATAGTATAGTAGTAGAAGTAATAATAATAATAATAGTAACAAGAGCACTAACAATAATAATACTAATGATAACAGATATAATACTAATAAAAGATAACTATACTATGGCAATAACAACAGCAATATTACAAATAACAACACAAAACTACGAACCCAAAGTCTAAAACCCACTCCAACAAGCGCATGAGGCATACCCAGTCTTTCATTATTAAGTAGCAGCTTCTTGTAAGTGTTTTATTAAGTATTCTCTGTTTTAAGTATTCTCTTAGTCCCACCTGCCATCCTGCTGGAGTCCTATCGGGTCACTGTACTATATACTACTATAATAATACTATATACCTATACTACTATAATAGAAATACTATAATAATAATGTACGTACTATATACTTATACTACTATAATAATACTACACTACTATATACTAATACTACTATAATAATACTATACTACTATATACTAATACTACTATAATAATACTATACTACTATATACTAATACTACTATAATAATACTATACTACTATATACTAATACTACTATAATAATACTATACTACTATATACTAATACTACTATAATAATACTATACTACTATATACTAATACTACTATAATAATACTATACTACTATATGCTAATAATACTATAATACTACTACTATAATACTACTGTGCGTACCTGTATGATTAGTATCCACCATGACTGCAGTGTCCGTGGCCGCCGTGGCTTCCGTGGCCGCCGTGGCTTCCGTGGCCGCCGTGGCTTCCGTGGCCGCCGTGGCCGTCATGGCTTCCGTGGCCGTCATGGCTTCCGTGGCCGTCATGGCTTCCGTGGCCGTCATGGCTTCCGTGGCCGTCATGGCTTCCGTGGCCGTCATGGCTTCCGTGGCCGTCATGGCTTCCGTGGCCGTCATGGCTTCCGTGGCCGTCATGGCTTCCGTGGCCGTCATGGCTTCCGTGGCCGTCATGGCTTCCGTGGCCGTCATGGCTTCCGTGGCCGTCATGGCTTCCGTGGCCGTCATGGCTTCCGTGGCCGTCATGGCTTCCGTGGCCGTCATGGCTTCCGTGGCCGTCATGGCTTCCGTGGCCGTCATGGCTTCCGTGGCCGTCATGGCTTCCGTGGCCGTCATGGCTTCCGTGGCCGTCATGGCTTCCGTGGCCGTCATGGCCGTCATGGCTTCCGTGGCCGTCATGGCTTCCGTGGCCGTCATGGCTTCCGTGGCCGTCATGGCTTCCGTGGCCGTCATGGCTTCCGTGGCCGTCATGGCTTCCGTGGCCGTCATGGCTTCCGTGGCCGTCATGGCTTCCGTGGCCGCCGGGCGCCGCCACCACCACACACACCAGGGCGAACAGACCCAACACCACCAGCTGTACCGGGGAAGAGAAGGCTGGGATTACTACTTGCACTAATAAACAACACACGTCAAGGGCTAAAGAAAGACAACATAATGTTAATTCTTACCGTTCGTTCAAGCTAAATCAATCTCACAGAAGACTAGAGCTACAGAGACGAGATAACTTTATTTCGTATCGTTCGTTCAATAAAAACAATCTTAACCCCTTGAGGCCCAGAACGTAATTCCCTTTGTAATTTGGGTACCATTAGACGATTTTTAGTGAATATAATTAGTATTTTATAGATATGACCTGTTAAGTATCCTTGTCCACTAACAAATTTGGTATATTAAGTTACTTTTCGTAATTTTATGGCTCGACAACAGACAATTTTGTATAGCAAAGGAAAGATGTAGCGTGAAGGGATCAAGAGTTCATTGAATCCCTGATGTACCATGATGGCCTAAATGTTCTGCCTCAATGACGAATTAAAACAAATCAATGAAATCAATACTTTAGAATTTGCGTTTCTTTCTGGCAGCAAAATGACCTATCACTGCGCTCCTATATTTGTGATGTGGATGTCTCATGAATTAAATCAAATATAAATTATACGCTTCATCACCGTTTTGCAGATTGTCACACTGCATGCCTTATCTTGATACTGAGCGAACAAAACAAGAGAAAGTGAGAGAGAGAGAGAGAGAGAATCTTTGCAATGATTATATTTTATAGTGTGAAATATGGTCTGCCTCTCCCGCCACTCACCTACACGCAAACATGATAACATTTTAGTTATTGTATCTAAAAAAAAATCAATCATGGCAAAAATTCAACAAATCTGTAAAATATTTGAGAAATATGAACAAAATATTCATGCATTATTAAATTAGCAAGTCAGGAATAAAATATAGTGAGGCAAAAATTAGCTGAAGATAAATAATATCGCATCAATACGGATATAGTTAACCCCTTGAGGACAAGAACGTAATTTCCATTGTAATTTGGCAACCATTATACGATTTTAATTAATATGAGCAATACTTTATAGATTTGACTTGTTTAGTATCCTTGTCCACTAGCTAATTTGGTATATTAAGTGACTTTTCCTAACTCGATGGCTAACAACAGTTGATTTAAATATAGCAAAGGAAAGATGTGGGTGTGAAGGAGTGAACTTATTTCTCCCATACTTACAACTGAGCGCAGGGAGATCATGTTGACTCTTGAGTGGATCTTTGTTTGGCTTCTTCCTTGTGTTGTCTGTTTGCAAGATGATCCTACTGCTGCTCGACCCGCACCTTTATACGTTGCGGCCGAAATGACACAACCTCCTGAAGAGTTGCTAAAGGTCTGCAGAGTCTTCGTATACAAAACCACCTTCCTTGGTACGAAATAACTACAGTACTACATGTGATACCTATACAAATACCTCCGTTAGGTCTTAATTAACAGTGGCTAAAAGGGACCCATATGTGACACCAGAGGATAAAATCAATGGTTAGGCGTAATAGACGAGGGTTTTGTAGCGAAGTCTGGAACCTGGAAGCTTATCGGGGCAAAGGACTTCCCCAGACCTACTATCTACCTGAATACCAATTACCTGGGTTTCTAGCGACCAAAAAAAGAAATAGGAAACTATACTGACTCAGACTTCCCCGCAACCTTAACATGCAGACATAGTACAAACATGACGTGAGGAAAATATTGGATGAGGGAAATTTTTCCATATTGTGATTCCTCTGTAGTATCTCTCTCTCTCTCTCTCTCTGAAAAACGAGCGATTTGGAAAACTTTTCCTCAAACGTATAAACAAAACAGCAGAAACTTTCCCCAACATCAAATAAACACATTAGTAAAATTAGATGCAAAACTCTGTATTCTCTTAATTTCCATTTTTTTTCATTATCGTGGTGATAAATAGTGTGGGGGGGGGAGGGTCATGCGCCATGTTGTTTGGCCTTTGTGTGGGTGCGTGTGTGTGTGCAGTGGCGTACCCAGAAAATTTAAAAGGGGGGGCCAAAATATGAATATATATAACATATAACATATATATATATATATATATATATATATATATTTGGCATACTCAGGCTAAAAATAGTTAAAAATTTAATATTGGAATGCTAAAAAGCGAACATCTAAAAAATTAATTCTAAGAAACAATAAAATATTCCTATATTATCTAAAATTACTAACTAATAAATAAAATATAATTTGTACTTAACGGACCTTGGTGTGTGTGCTGTCTGAGTTGGTAGAGGACTGAATGAACACTAGTTTCATGGGTAACATTCAGCTTGTGTGGGCGATCGAACCGAGAGTCGGGCAATCGAAACGGTGGTAGTCATTTGAGTATATGTAGTTGGTGTGAAATGACTTGGTTATTAAGATCATGGGACAAGTGCTTGATGTGTATAGCTTCTAATAATTTAGTGTCACTAGGGTAGCGTGCCTTGGATAGGATACTAAAGTCATTCATAGAAAAAGAGTGATCTAAATCATGTGAGTGGATTGCAGATTGCGAAGGTGAAGGTGAAGAAATGGGTCGACCAGTACGTGCAGAAACACCTTTATGCTCAGAAAGCCTAAGGGTTAGATTCCTTGTCGTCTCGCCGACGTATCTAGCGTTACAGCTAGAACATTTGAATTCGTAAATGGACCAATTTACTCACACCTAAAACACTGAGTATTATAAGCTTTGGTGCAATATAGGCTACATATCACTGTACTCTTATTCTTTTTGCTGAGAAATGCACCATAAATGAAATATATGGCCTTTTTGGGGCCAAAATATCACAACACTGCGGAACGCGCTGTCATTGGTTGTGACGTAGTAACTGCAAACTCAGATCTCGCCTGATCAGCTGATCTGCTTGTTTTGGCTCAGCAAACCGCAAATTATAGTTTTATTTTACTAACCTAACTAACTTGCATTACCCCCTACTACCGCAAGATGACCAGTAATCCTCCTTCAGTGATTTAGTAGGTATTCACTGTGTTTGTGAATATGTAAGTTGTAGTTTATAAGGAAAAAGTGGATAGACAGAGCAAAGTGGCCCGTGACACCAGACAAGTGATGACTTCTGGGATCGGCATTCCTTATAGGAGCTTAAATGAACCTGCAATGACATGTACAGCTAGACAGATAGACGAACTCATAGCGGAACAGGTAGAAATGTATGGTTAGTAAAGGTTGTAGTGGTGAGTAGAGTGACGAAGGGTGTCATGTTTTGCTTATGTGGGGAAAGAAAGCCATACATTTCTACCCGTTCCTCTACGAGTTCGTCTATCTGTCTAGCTGTACATGTCATTGCAGGTTCATTTAGCTCCCTATAAGGAATGCCGATCCCAGAAGTCATCACTTGTCTGGTGTCACGGGCCACTTTGCTCTGTCTATCCACTTTTTCCTTATAAACTACAACTTACATATCACAAACACAGTGAATACTACTAAATCACTTGGAGGATTACTGGTCATCTTGCGGTAGTAGGGGTAATGCAAGTCTGTGTATTAGTAGGTAGTACATAATAGTAGCGGCCGCTGACAGCTGTTTTGCTCTGTTGTTTGTGCTTATGACGTCACAACATGGCGCCAGTCGTTTTAGAGCGTATACATTTTCCTGCACTTAAATTGGCTGTATCATCAAAAATACTGTTCACATAGAAAATCAACATCACTGCCAACTATATGAGGCTTGAAGATGTCAAATCAATCCTTACCTCAAGTAGAGTAAATTGGTCCATTATGTTAGAAATAAGGGCTTTAGGTATAGAGTCTTTATATTTGAAATGAGTTCTTAAGGTAAATTAATTAGTAAAATAAATTTAAATTTTGAGTTAGGAAGATGTGACTTAAGTAGATCATTTGAGTTTTTTCCGAATGGTGTAACTGAGATGGCCGTAAAATGGGAGCTTAACATAGTGTGTGTCTAATATGGGTTCGGGTTCGTTTCGACTCTGGGTTGAACTTTTTATCTAAGAACTTTGAGATGATTGTTTCAATTAATTTGAGGGGGTAGCCATTGTTTTGGAAAAAATTAGTAAGGAATTTGATCTCATTATCAAAGGAAACCAATTAGATGAGAAACTATAGCATCTGTGTAGTAGGGTTCTTAATAGTATTGATTTTAAAAAGGTTAGGGATAAATGAAACATATCGAGTTCCTAAGGACCAGTGAAAGTAAGTTTTCTATAGACTGAGTGGTAAGGTAATTATTTTACGAGTAACTAGGATATCTAAAAATGGTAGTGATTACTTGTTTTTCAATTTCATATGTGAACTTAATGTTTGGGTGCTGAGAATAAGGTACTTCAGAAATAAGGGAATGTGCTCGGTATTTTAAAAAGTAAAAAAAGTGTCGTCTACATACCGTTTATATAAAAAGGTTTAAAATTCTTAGGACAGTTAGACAGCCACATGTCCTCATGGTGACATAAAAAAGCATTAGCAAATGATCGGCCGATTCTTTAAACGTGGACTTCGGCTAACCTAAGACTAACCGTGGCTTTAGACAGGCATTTTCCGTTTTCTAAACATTTTCCGGGGGGATTAGTCTTAAGTTGGTCTAAAACTAACGAGAATAGTATTGGAAATGTTAGACACCCAGGACCCTGTCAACACTTGAGTCTAATGATATTTACGATACTATGCCAATGCCCATGCTAAGACAAAGTAGCGGTATTGTCAATGCTCTGTTGGCAAAATATGAGTGTATATACATGCGTCTACTGCAGATTATGAAGCATCTGAAATATTTTTTTAAAGACCGCGTTTGGCGCCCTACGAAATCTGGGTTTGTTTATCTCTCCTCGCCCGCCGAGTCCAGACTATCAGCAATATAATAGTCACTCACTTATACGACTATACAGCAGCACTTGCATTTAATTAATGGAAACAGAGGAGACATTTATTCTCTTTTGGTCATAATAGTCTAGTCTACGCTAACAGCGGTTCCTTACATCCCTCTACGGGGAGGCCACGGCAGAAGTCTCCCATTTCCACACATCTATCCACCTCGGCAGGGATGCTCGAAAATCCCTCGTAAGGGACAACTTACGAGTGTATTATGGCTACAATAACCTTACGAGGGTGGGCTGAGGGAGATGCCCGTACCGAGCCGTCACCGGCCTCTTTCGGAAATCGTCACGCAGACGCTTATTTAACCTAAATAACTCTACAAAACTTAACACAAACCTATCATAAACCTTACCTAACCTAAACCAGACCTAAACATAACTTAACCTAAACCTAAAAACTATGTTTGCCGGTGTTGAGCTAAGATCGGCTGATTTCCGAAATAGGGCCGATTTTAGCTCACTATCGCCAGAATGTTACGATAATACATAGCTGCCATATTAGCCTTTCAGCGTAATATTCTCCCGCTGATTACTACAGAGACGTACCCAGGGTATACCTTGATGCGCTGATCATAGGTTCGAGTCTTGCGTGCCCGAAATTAGTATCTATAGACCACTGCTGGCCCTCGCCGTACGTATGCCGTATCCGTGGCCCTGGCGGTACTCTGTTGTAGTGGACTAGAACTGCGCGTTCGCTCTTTAGGTCAGACAAGACACACGGGGGGCTAACACCTCACTGTGACACACGTGACACTTGTGTGCAAAGATAGTATAACTTTATAATATCCTTGCTTGTGTGTATACGTGCGTGTGTACTAGTAGCCTACGTCAGACATTTGATACCACCACCACCACCGCATCATTATAGCGGCCAAACTTGTATGATGAACTATACGTTTTTGATTCAAGAAGTCGACCGATATATATATTTAATATATAGGTTTGCCCTGATATGAATTTCAACTATCAACTAGTGATTAAGGCATCATTAGTTGTGCAACTAAATATAACTATAACATGACCATAACAATCTTTACTCCCAATAATGGGAAGAGCTATGAAGATCAAGGAAAATGTGAGTAAAAAGTGAATAAATGAAGAATATAGGTTCATATATGGTATGGTGTGTTTTGTTGTTCTCGGTAGCAGGGCGCGGAGACAAATGACTCTTCCGCTCTCCGTCCCCAATATATGATCTCCCTGGTTCAGGGCTGCCAACCAAGCGCAGTCGTGGATCAACATAAGACTATGTTAGCTCTCCAAGATGGTGTCTAAAGAACGCGTTCGTGCATTGGTACCACTAGAGTCTAACATGGAAGCTCCACGTTAATACTCTCCCTAGTCCAAGTTTAAAAAAGCGGCCGATAAAAAAGCATTAGCAAATGAAGGACCCAGGCACGATCCCATGGAAACACCATCAGTTTGGACATAAAGTTTTTTGTTAAATATAAATGAGTCTTTTATGGCTAAAGTTAATAAATCAGAGAATTGTTTTTTTGTGTAATTAAGAAAAATGGTAGCTTTATGAAATAAATGATCAGTGAGCTAATTATTTCAATAGTCTCATCTAATGGAATATGTGTAAATAGTGATTGGATGTCAAAACTAGCCATTACCGCGTTGTTTACGTTAATTGTTTTTAATTAATGTGCAAATTCAAAGGAGTTCTTAATTGTGTGTTCATTATTAGTTAATGGGTCAATTATCGGGACGAAGTATTTAGCTAGGTTATAGTTAAAGGTGCCTATAGTACTAAGAATAGGACGTAAGGGGTTACCTATTTTATGTGTTTTTGGTAATCCATAAAGGACACCAGGAGAAGAGCCACTAGGAAATATATAATGGAAAATATCTTTAGTAATGACTTGATTTAAGTAATGTTCTAAGGTGACGGATAAGTCTATCCTCCATTTTAGTGTTTAAAAGAAATGGGGTTGTCAGCAGGACTTAAATTTTGTTTCATCACTTAAGGATGGATTCAGTTTTGTTGATGTACTCAAGTTTTATCTAAAATTACTGTACCGCGTCCTTTATCGGTCTGGTGATTAGGATAGTATCATCAGATTTAAGGGTATTAAGGGCATCAAATTGAATTTGTGTGAGTTTTGGGAATGAATTTTTTAAATTCCATTGAATCGCGAAAATTGAATGGGCAATAGTGGAGATCCCTTTAATTAGTTATCCCACCCCGTAATAAGTGTTTTTTTTAGCTTTATACTTAAGTGTATTGAAAAGCTTCTCAAATGTAAAGTAGTGATTGACATGGTTAATTTTAAATTTTGGTAAGGCAAAAGGTAATCCGAGTGAGAGTAAATCTTTTTCAGCAGGAGTTAACGAACGGTTAGAAAGATTAATTAAGACTTTATCCCTATTAACAGAGTGTTCCGAGGAATGCCTAGAGAGCCAGTTTTTTCCTATGACAGTTTTGGCTGTTTCGAATTTAGAGTCATTACTACGTACTAATCTTTTAAAAGACAATTAAAATCAAGCCATGACAAGGTGTTTTTCAGATCAGATTTAGTTTGATTAAAGTCCTGTGATTTTTAAGTAGCCTTTTTTCTCTTTTTAATTCTAAGTTTAGTAATTTGAATTGATGACATATGTAAAGTATTGTTTAGCATGGGTTTGTATAATTTAAATTGGAGGAAGTTGGGGATTATTTCCATAAGTTTAAAAGGTTTGCAAAAATTCTATATCTATCTTAGTCTTTTTTACTTTGTAAACAGTCTTCTCTAGTTTACGGTATTGGGATAGAGAAGCATTACTATACCTACGTTTTAAGATATCAATAAGGGACATTTTAGGGAATCTAATTTTGGGATAAATAATAAACCCAGGATTCACTGCTAACCTAGGCATGGTAAGAGTGTAGCTTACGTGACGATCTGTGTATACCTGCCCTACCTGGGCTGCTGGGAAAATTCTTAGTGGATTTTCCTAGTTGGTAGTACATGTGACGATCTGTGTATACCTGCCCTCCCCGGGCTGCTTTGGGGAAAATTCTTAATAGATTTTCTTATTTGGTACATCTTGATGTTTCAGGGTGACAAAGACACTCGTCATACTTGGGGTTGTTTATGCGCAACGCTTCGCCAAGGCACTTGGCATCATCAGGCTAAAAAATAGTTAAAAAAATTTTAAAATATTGGAATGCTAAAAAGCGAACATCTAAAAAAATTTAAATTTTAAGAAACAATAAAATATTCCTATATTATCTAAAATTACTAACTAATAAATAAAATATAATTTTTACTTAAAGGACCTTGGTGTGTGTGCTGTCTGAGTTGGTAAGGACTGATGAACACTAGTTTCATGGGTAACATTTCAGCTTGTGTGGGGGGATCGAACCGAGAGCCGGGCAATCGAAAACAGTGTAGTCATTTGAGTATATGTAGTTGGTGTGAAATGACTTGGTTATTAAGATCAGGTGACAAGTGCTTGATGTGTATAGCTTCTAATAATTTAGTGTCACTAGGGTAGCGTGCCTTGGATAGGATACTAAAGTCATTCATAGAAAAAGGGTGATCTAAATCATGTGAGTGTGAGCGGATTGCAGATTGCGAAGGTGAAGAAATGGGTCGACCAGTACGTGCAGAAACACTTTTATGCTCAGAAAGCCTAAGGGTTAGATTCCTTTTCGTCTCGCCGACGTATCTAGCGTTACAGCTAGAACATTTGAATTCGTAAATTATGTTAGAAATAAGGACTTTAGGTATAGAGTCTTTATATTTGAAATGAGTTCTTAAGGTAAATTAATTAGTAAAAATAAATTTAAATTTTGAGTTAGGAAGATGTGACTTAAGTAGATCATTGAGTTTTTTCCGAATGGTGTAACTGAGATGGCCGTAAAATGGGAGCTTAACATAGTGTGTGTCTAATATGGGTTCGGGTTCGTTCGACTCTGGGTTGAACTTTTTATCTAAGAACTTTGAGATGATTGTTTCAATTAATTTGAGGGGGTAGCCATTGTTTTGGAAAAAATTAGTAAGGAATTTGATCTCATTATCAAAGGAAAACCAATTAGATGAGAAACTATAGCATCTGTGTAGTAGGGTCTTAATAGTATTGATTTTAAAAAGGTTAGGGATAAATGAAACATATTGAGTTCCTAAGCCAGTGAAAGTAGGTTTTCTATAGACTGAGGTGGTTAGGTAATTAAAATGGCTGGGGCATGGGGGGGGGGGGGGCATGGCTGCATGCCCCCCCCCCCCCCCCTCGGTACGCCACTAAGTAGGCCCACCGACGGATAAAATCTGCATATATAGTTACTAGGCCCACCGACGGGTAAAATCTGCATATATAGTTACTAGGCCCACCGACGGGTAAAATCTGCATATATAGTTACTAGGCCCACCGACTATAGTATATTATAGTATAATAATAATAGAAATGTTAATGATAATAATGATGATATCATCATTAGAATTATCATTATTATCATTATCATCAATTCATAATTGCTAATATCATCACTATTATTGCTACTATAGTCATCATTGTTCTATATATCACTACTATTGCTATCATTATTTCATTGCCAGAGGCAGGAATCGAACCCGCGTCGCCCTGAAGGTGCAGCGCCTTCAGGTGGCGACGCACAGACACACGGACGCGGGTTCGATTTCCGCCTCTGCCAATGGAATACATACTTTTCTTATTTGACTGTAGTTATCATTACCATCATCATCATCATCATCATCATCATCATCATTATTTCCTCCGTCAAGGAGGTTTATATGTGGTCAGTTCGGTTTGTTTGCTTGTTTATCAGCAGCATTTGCACAAAAAGTTACGGAAGGATTTGATTGACAATTTAGCCATAAGTGAGGCTTGGCCCAACTTAGAAGTGATTCACTTTTGCAGTTGGTCCGGGTCTGTATCCATACATTTGTTTAAGGATATTCTTGGGGTTTGGCATCCATGGCCCTCAAGGTGGCGCCCGACACCATGTGGGCCTCTGTATACGCATGCCTCTCTCTCTTAACTTCAAGCTTCCTCGTCCCCCTTGTCCTCCACCTACTAGTACCAGGCCACCCTGGAGGTTCAAAGATCATTCCTGGGACAAATATCTGGTTTCCAGCGTCTATACTTATTCTCTGCCTCCAACCTCCCCCATCCCTTCTCTTCCCACCAGCGTAAAGGTTCCAAGCTTGCGATAACACACTTTTCTAAAACGTGTTTGATAGTACTGCTGTAAACAGCGCTTGAAAGAGAGAATACACATGAAGAACCAGGACAAAGATACGTCACTACCAATCACGCCACGCTACAAGTCAACAAGTGCACATGTGAAGAGACGGCAGAGTGGCGAGTGCATGAACAAAACTTAACTTTTGGAGGCGTAAGGGTATCAATAATGCTAGCTAGTAATAGTGTGCTTATTATAATTATAAATCATACTTTATATCGCTTCTGCAGCCTTGGCGGAGGTATGCACTCTCGAAGTGCTCGTATTATCATTACTATTATTTTTGTTTTCATAAATTCTATTTATTTTCATTATTATCATTATTACTGTTATCATTGTAATCATTATCATTATTGTAATTATCATTATCATTATTATCATTAATATTACTATCATCATTATTATTATTATCATTACTATTATTCTACTCATTATCATTAGACTATCATCATTATTATTATCATTATCATGATTATCATCATCATTATCATTATCATTGTTAATATTTCTATCACTAATAGTCTAATACCATTATAATCAATATTGTTATCAGTTATTGTTATCATTATTTATTATTCAAATTACTAAGATCATTATTATCATATCACTATAATTATTCTCAATGTTGTTGTTGTGTGGATTTCATCGTTATTATTGTTGTCATTGTTATCATGACGTAGGGTCCATTATTATGATGGGGGTGCTGGTTAGCGCTCACCTCACAAACAAGAGGTGGACCAACGATAATATAAAGGATATATATACTAGCTGTCTCTATACATCTATCCTATATATCATCTATCCTATATCCTATCCTATACCCTATATCATCTATCCTATCTATATACTATCCTTGACGTGGAGTGAGCCAGCAGAACCACATAGCGTTTGTCCCTGCAGGCATCGGCTCCTTCCTTCCTCCCTCGGCGGCAATTAACGCACCTGTTCACCTGTACACCGCCTGAGGACAGGTGCTGCACACCGCCAGAGGACATGTGCTGCACACCGCCAGAGGACAGGTGCTGTACACCGCCAGAGGACATGTGCTGTACACCACCAGAGGACAGGTGCTGCACACCGCCAGAGGACATGTGCTGCACACCGCCAGAGGACAGGTGTTGTACACCGCCAGAGGACATGTGCTGTACACCGCCAGAGGACAGGTGCTGCACACAGCCAGAGGACAGGTGCTGCACACCGCCAGAGGACATGTGCTGCACACCGCCAGAGGACATGTGCTGCACACCGCCAGAGGACAGTGCTGTACCCGCCAGAGGACATGTCTGCACACCGCCAGAGGACAGGTGCTGCACACCGCCAGAGGACATGTGCTGCACACAGCCAGAGGACAGGTGCTGCACACCGCCAGATGACATGTGCTGTACACCACCAGAGGACAGGTGCTGCACCACCGCCAGAGGACATGTGCTGCACACCGCCAGAGGACATGTGCTGCACACCGCCAGAGGACATGTGCTGCACACCGCCAGAGGACATGTGCTGCACACCGCCAGAGGACAGGTTTGGGGCACACCGCCAGAGGACATGTGCTGGGACACCGCCAGAGGACAGGTGCTGCACACCACCAGAGGACATGTGCTGCACACAGCCAGAGGACAGGTGCTGTACACCACCAGAGGACATGTGCTGCACACAGCCAGAGGACAGGTGCTGCACACCGCCAGAGGACATGTTCTGTACACCACCAGAGGACATGTGCTGCACACAGCCAGAGGACAGGTGCTGTACACCGCCAGAGGACAGGTGCTGCACACCGCCAGAGGACAGGTGCTGTACACCGCCAGAGGACAGGTGCTGCACACCGCCAGAGGACAGGTGCTGTACACCGCCAGAGGACAGGTGGTGCACACAGCCAGAGGACATGTGCTGCACACCGCCAGAGGACAGGTGCTGTACACCGCCAGAGGACAGGTGCTGTACACCGCCAGAGGACAGGTGCTGCACACAGCCAGAGGACAGGTGCTGTACCCGCCAGAGGACATGTGCTGCACACAGCCAGAGGACAGGCGCTGCACACCGCCAGATGACATGTGCTGTACACCACCAGAGGACATGTGCTGCACACAGCCAGAGGACAGGTGCTGCACACCGCCCGAGGACATGTGCTGTACACCACCAGAGGACATGTGCTGCACACAGCCAGAGGACATGTGCTGTACACCGCCAGAGGACAGGTGCTGCACACCGCCAGAGGACAGGTGCTGTACACCGCCAGAGGACAGGTGCTGTACACCGCCAGAGGACATGTGCTGTACACCACCAGAGGACATGTGCTGCACACAGCCAGAGGACAGGTGCTGTGCACCGCCAGAGGACATGTGCTGTACACCGCCAGAGGACATGTGCTGCACACAGCCAGAGGACAGGTGCTGTACACCGCCAGAGGACATGTGCTGCACACAGCCAGAGGACAGGTGCTGTACACCGCCAGAGGACATGTGCTGTACACCGCCAGAGGACATGTGCTGTACACCCCCCAAGGACATGTGCTGCACACAGCCAGAGGACAGGTGCTGTACACCGCCAGAGGACATGTGCTGTACAACCACCAGAGGACATGTGCTGCACACAGCCAGAGGACATGTGCTGCACACCGCCAGAGGACATGTGCTGCACACCACCAGAGGACATGTGCTGTACACCGCCAGAGGACATGTGCTGTACACCGCCAGAGGACATGTGCTTGTACACCGCCAGAGGACATGTGCTGTACACCGCCAGAGGACATGTGCTGTACACCGCCAGAGGACATGTGCTGCCACAGCCAGAGGACAGGTGCTGCCACACCGCCAGAGGACATGTGCTGCACACCGCCAGAGGACAGGTGGTGCACACCGCCAGAGGACATGTGCTGCACACCGCCAGAGGACAGGTGCTGCACACCACCAGAGGACATGTGTGCCACACAGCCAGAGGACAGGTGCTGTACACCACCAGAGGACATGTGCTGCACACAGCCAGAGGACAGGTGCTGCCACCGCCAGAGGACATGTTCTGTACACCACCAGAGGACATGTGCTGCACACAGCCAGAGGACAGGTGCTGTACACCGCCAGAGGACAGGTGCTGCACACCGCCAGAGGACAGGTGCTGTACACCGCCAGAGGACAGGTGCTGCACACCCCCCAGAGGACAGGTGCTGTACACCGCCAGAGGACAGGTGGTGCACACAGCCAGAGGACATGTGCTGCACACCGCCAGAGGACAGGTGCTGTACACCGCCAGAGGACAGGTGCTGTACACCGCCAGAGGACAGGTGCTGCACACAGCCAGAGGACAGGTGCTGTACACCGCCAGAGGACATGTGCTGCACAAGCCAGAGGACAGGCGCTGCACACCGCCAGATGACATGTGCTGTACACCACCAGAGGACATGTGCTGCACACAGCCAGAGGACAGGTGCTGCACACCGCCAGAGGACATGTGCTGTACACCACCAGAGGACATGTGCTGCACACAGCCAGAGGACATGTGCTGTACACCGCCAGAGGACAGGTGCTGCACACCGCCAGAGGACAGGTGCTGTACACCGCCAGAGGACAGGTGCTGTAAAACCGCCAGAGGACATGTGCTGTACACCGCCAGAGGACATGTGCTGCACACAGCCAGAGGGCCCGGTGCTGTGCACCGCCAGAGGACATGTGCTGTACACCGCCAGAGGACATGTGCTGCACACAGCCAGAGGACAGGTGCTGTAAAACCGCCAGAGGACATGTGCTGCACACAGCCAGAGGACAGGTTGCTGTACACCGCCAGAGGACATGTGCTGTACACCGCCAGAGGACATGTGCTGTACACCACCAGAGGACATGTGCTGCACACAGCCAGAGGACAGGTGCTGTACACCGCCAGAGGACATGTTTCTGTACACCACCAGAGGACATGTGCTGCACACAGCCAGAGGACATGTGCTGCACACCGCCAGAGGACATGTGCTGCACACCACCAGAGGACATGTGCTGTACACCGCCAGAGGACATGTGCTGTACACCGCCAGAGGACATGTGCTGTACACCGCCAGAGGACATGTGCTGTACACCGCCAGAGGACATGTGCTGTACACCGCCAGAGGACATGTGCTGCACACAGCCAGAGGACAGGTGCTGTACACCGCCAGAGGACATGTGCTGCACACCGCCAGAGGACATGTGCTGCATACCACCAGAGGACATGTGCTGTACACCGCCAGAGGACATGTGCTGTACACCGCCAGAGGACATGTGCTGTACACCGCCAGAGGATATGTGCTGTACACCGCCAGAGGACAGGTGCTGTACACCACCAGAGGACATGTGCTGCACACCACCAGAGGACATGTGCTGTACACCGCCAGAGGACATGTGCTGTACACCGCCAGAGGACAGGTGCTGTACACCGCCAGAGGACATGTGCTGCACACCGCCAGAGGACTGTGCTGTACACCACCAGAGGACATGTGCTGTACACCACCAGAGGACAGGTGCTGCACACCGCCAGAGGACAGGTGCTGTACACCGCCAGAGGACAGGTGGTGCACACCGCCAGAGGACAGGTGCTGTACACCGCCAGAGGACAGGTGGTGCACAACCGCCAGAGGACATGTGCTGCACACCGCCAGAGGACAGGTTGCTGTACACCGCCAGAGGACAGGTGGTGCACACCGCCAGAGGACAGGTGCTGTACACCGCCAGAGGACAGGTGGTGCACACCGCCAGAGGACATGTGCTGCACACCGCCAGAGGACAGGTGCTGCACACCGCCAGAGGACATGTGCTGCACACACCGCCAGAGGACATGTGCTGTACACCGCCAGAGGACAGGTGGTGCACACCACCAGAGGACATGTGCTGTACACCGCCAGAGGACATGTGCTGCACACCGCCAGAGGACAGGTGCTGTACACCGCCAGAGGACAGGTGGTGCACACCGCCAGAGGACATGTGCTGTACACCACCAGAGCACATGTGCTGTACACCACCAGAGGACATGTGCTGCACACCACCAGAGGACATGTGCTGTACACCACCAGAGGACAGGTGCTGTACACCACCAGAGGACAGGTGCTGTACACCACCAGAGGACAGGTGCTGTACACCACCAGAGGACATGTGCTGTACACCACCAGAGGACAGGTGCGAGCCGAGGAGCTTTGACCTTCCTGTCTGGGCGTCAACGCGCGTGATTATCCCCCTCAGGGAACTACGTACGTACAACGTCCTACCGTGTGTGTGTGTAGCACTGTGTGCGTGTGTGTGTGGGTTACGGGTGGGGAGGGTGGGGGGTTCCTGCTTCACGAGACGCAATAGTCTACACCGAACCACGAAAGATTGAAAAAAAGTAACGAAATAGATCAATCAATAGATGAATAAGTAAAGGCCTCTTCCATTTGCGACGTTTCAGGAACCAGTTCACGGAACCCAAGAAGTCAGGCGTTCCATTTGCGCACGAAAACCTGGGTCCAAGGCGACGCGCGTAGTGACTCAGCAAACCCTTGAACTTTCTCTACCCACATTGGGACGTCGGTAGCCTGTGTAGAGTTTTCAGTTCATAACAAACAATGGCCGCTTTGGGCCCTATTTCTCTTATCGTTAAGGGTTTTCCGCATGCACGAGTCGGAGAGGATGTCAAACAGGCTTACAAAAAAAAATTAAGGGGCACTGGTGGAGGAATCACTGATCTATATAACATGGATCGCGGATCTGGGCTAGCTGTGGCCGAGATACTGAAGTCACCAGCCGCCATCTTGAAATAACCAAAACAAATACATGGGCCGGCCAGGCAGTGGCTGGGTGTTGGCTGCTGGCATGTGATAGCCTATATTACCACCTACTACTACTATTAACACCTACTACTACTACTACTATTACCACCTAGTACTACTATTACCACCTACAACTACTATTAACACCTACTACTACTACTACTAAACTTCCAACCTAGTGCATCGTCGAACCTTCCAAGTCATTTATTTACGGTGATACACAGACAACAGGTGTGTTGCGAGGCCGTACAGGTGTGTAGTGACAGGTGTCTTGCGAGGCCGTACAGGTGTGTAGTGACAGGTGTGTTGCGAGGCCGTACAGGTGTGTAGTGACAGGTGCCTTGCGAGGCCGTACAGGTGTATAGTGACAGGTGTGTTGCGAGGCCGTACAGGTGTGTAGTGACAGGTGTGTTGCGAGGCCGTACAGGTGTGTAGTGACAGGTGTCTTGCGAGGCCGTACAGGTGTGTAGTGACATGTGTTGCGAGGCCGTACAGGTGTGTTGCGAGGCCGTACAAGTGTGTAGTGACAGGTGTGGTGTATGTGGTAAAGCGAGAGGCTAAGAGTGCAGTGTACAGACCTAATGAGCGAACCACCGAGTGTGTGTGTGTCTGACCTAATGAGCGAACGCGCAGTTCTCGTCCACTGTAACGGCGTCAGCCCCGTACCGCCGCGGCCACGGGTACGGCGCGGGCCACAGTGGTCCATAGAAGCTACTCTCGGTGATTACAGGAAGTTTAAATTAATCAAAAACCTTTGGCCTAATCAAAAAACCTTTCTTAATTAGGTATATTGAATTGAAAGTAGTTAGTTTCGTACACTGATTTTGAGTATTTTCGTACATACCTGGTGTTGTTTCGTAACTCTAGTAGTCAAGTTCAACTCTGAGCTGAGTGTACGAAACGACTATGGTTTCATTTAGACTACGAAACAACTTGGGTGTCTGGGTGTGTGTGGGTGTGGGTGTGTGGGTGGGTGTGTGGTGGGTGCGTGCGTGTGTGTGTGGTGGGTGCGTGTGTGTGGTGGGTGGTGGGTGGGTGGGTGTGTGTGTGTGTGGTGGGTGTGTGTGTGTGTGGTGGGTGTGTGTGGTGGGTGGGTGAGTGGGTGTGTGTGTGTGGTGTTACTCACAGGTGGAAAGATTTGCCACTTCCAGGTCCTGGTTTGTTTGTACAGGACATAGCAGCACAGCTTGGCATGACGAGGTGATAACACAGCCAGACAGCAAGCACAGCTTGGCATGACGAGGCGATAACACAGCCAGACAGCAACGCGAGCCGCAGAAACAAGGCTTTGTTTTGGTTACGACAAGATGGCGGACAGTTGGAACCAGTGCTGAGCCAGGCTTCCGCGATCCATGTTATATAGATCAGTGGGAGGAATGCGTTCCCGCGATCTTAAACTTGATATGATCCCTTGACATCACAGCTGAGTTACCACTAGGGTACCTCTATAAAGAGGGTAACGTCATTCATAGGCCCTATGTTAAACGCTACTGGGCGCCATCTTGGTGCCAAGGCCTCCTCGTTCACCCAAGACCCGGGGAAGTTCTCAAGGCATTACCCCGCAGTATATCATGTTATACATGTATAAAGGATAGGCTGTTATCTTCGGAAATGTTCGTTCTATAAGATTATCACATAAAACATAGTAAAACACATTAAATAAAGGTCATTATGAGACTCTGAAGAAATATGATGAACTTAACATTCACTTAAAACTCGTCGTCATGTATAACTTTGTGGGACAGCTTATAAGATGGCAGATATCAATACAAGCAGAATTTAATTAGCTTTCCATTGACATATTTCGTTTTCTGATACATACAATAATACCATGCAAACATTAAGGTTAAGGGGAGGAGACAGTAAAAAAAAAAAAAAATTCTAGTCAGACCTCGAAATTAGGCTAATAACAGTTTAATTACCCTTGAAATGATCCCAGTTTTCTGTGAAAACGGCATGTTGCTAGCTTAATTCCTTCTATAATAAAATTGACTTTGTTTACGTTCATTTAAAGATTTTTAAATGCCCTGACGGGTGGTGCGCCACGTGTTTTGTTGCTGTTCATGATGTTGAAGCATTTTGAAGCGTTTTTTTCACTTTTTGGGGAGTTTTGTTAGTATATCAAAGATCACCATATGGCAACACCCAGTGGGAGGATGCCTGACACACTGAGTGATGACCTTGAGCTGAGGTTTGATGAGCTGAATGTTAAACTTTTTATCCAAGATTTCTCCACTTCCTGAGCAGACTAGCAGTTATGGGGAGTCATTCAAAGCTGAAGAAGCACCAGAAGGATAGAATGGACATTATAAACAAGAGAAAAAGGGAGAGAAAAGACAGCGTAGCCCGCCTGTCTGTGTTAGTGTGTGTTTGTATGTGTGTGTGTGTGTGTGTGTGTGTCTGTGTGAGTGTGTGTTTGTATGTGTGTGTGTGTGTGTGTGTGTGTGGCTGTGTGTGTCTGTGTAAGTGTGTGTGTGTCTGTGTAAGTGTATGTGTGTGTGTTTCTGTGAGCAGTGGCGTACCCAGAAATTGAAAAGGGGGGGAGGGGGGGGCAAAATCTATTATATATTTATTTATATATATATATATATATATTATATAAAATATATATATATATATATATATATATATATATATATATATATATATATATATATATAATATATATCAACTGTAGATATAGTGGTCTGTGATATATATATATTTACTTATTTATAATAAATATATTTTATTATTATTTATTTTTTGCAAAGGGGTGGGGCCGCATGCCCCCCCCCCTCCCCTCGGTACGCCACTGTCTGTGAGTGTGTTATTGACATTTGGAGTGGTATTTCTCCGTTGTTTTACAAGTGACTGTAAACATAAAGGTATCTTTGGAAAGTGGAAAGGAGTAAAGCCGGCCACACACACACCGGCGCGGCCTGTCCGGCCACAAAAAGTGGCGAGGCATCGTTCGCCGGACGAGACCCACACACACACCGGCCGCCTCATGAAAATATACAGTACACGTCGGACCACCGTGGTGACAACATGAATCCGCTGTCCGAAAATGACTTGTTGGTGATGGCTGCATGTGCAGCCATATATAATACTTATATATAATACGTCATACTATATATAATACGTCATATATAATACCTATATTATCATAAATACAATTATAACTGGTACAATTAGTCATTATCTGGCCGAGCGAGGGGCGGGCCGCGCCGGAAGGCACCCACACACACGCAGGCGGCAGGCCGCGCCGGACGGAATTTTCAAGCGCCGACTGATTTTCATCCGGCCACTGCGACATGCCCCGCCGGATGAAAAACACCCCCACACACACACCGGCCGCCTCTAGCCACGCCCCTTTTCGTCGGCCGGACAGGCCGCGCCGGTGTGTGTGTGGCCGGCTTAAGATTTTTGTCATCGTGAGACATTTTTAAAAAGACATAAGCATGACCCAGTTGATTTTTTTTGGGGGGGGGAAACAACTAATCTTTGTCACCAATATTTCTTAATTTTTTTTTTTATATATGGAATGCGATAACTAAAATCTGCCACTATAGAAAAAGAAAGCTACACGTAGCCATCATATCCAGACCTATTTTCAAACAAACAAGCTAAAAATAGATGAGATTTATGAAGAATGCCAGTGTTATCTATTGCCATTTTCGATGAGTCTAATATTTTTTTTATCTCGAAGTAATGATCATATCTCAATGAAAAGTGGGGATATTATATTTGATATATAAAGACATATGCACACCAAATTTCATAAGAATCTGAAGTAAATTAATGTCACCTCCTAAGTAATTACCGTCTCCTCCCCTTAACTAAATAAATTGCTCTCTCCCGCTCTCTCTCTCTCTCTCTCTCTCTCTCTCTCTCTCTCTCTCTCTCTCTCTCTCTCTCTCTCCGACCGCTCTCTCTCTCTCTCTCTCTCTCTCTCTCTCTCTCTCTCTCTCTCTCTCTCGCTCTCTCTCACTTCCTCTTGCCTCGCCAGCTGAGTTTGTTTGTAAACAAAAAACGGGGTTTTTGCGTTCCATTTGTGACACGCGAACCCAGAACCAGGAGCTGAACCCAACCCTGAACTGAAAGAACCGGTTCCTGGAACTTGGGCAAAATGGAAGAAGCCTTAAATAGATGGATCGCTAAAAAAAATTAAAAACATGTTCATTATCAGTATACCTATACTCTAAATCATTAAATGTCAAGTTCAGTGTATGCGCGTTTTTTATCACCAATAAGCCCAAAGAAGCTGCCTATACAGACAGACTCACATAGACACGTAAACAAAGACTTTCATGTCCCTCCTTTAAATAGCTCTGAGGTGTGTGCGTAACATAACAAGCAGACACGTCGCAACCAACGCCTACACTTATATCATACAAACGTTACTAACCAAAGTAACGCAGCTCTGAAAGAAACTAAGAGCTTGAAAAATGAAAATGAAAATGAAAATGAAAATGAAAATGAAAATGAAAATGAAAATGAAGGTGTATGCGTGAGGCATACACTGGCATGGAGACAGGAAGACCTCTCAGAACAGGTCCTGCCCCCCCTCCCCCTTAACAGGTCCTGCCCCCCCTCCTTCTTAACAGGTCCTGCCCCCCCTCCCTCTTAACAGGTCCTGCCCCCCCTCCCTCTTAACAGGTCCTGCCCCCCCCCCCTTAACAGGACCTGCCCCCCCCCATCCCCCCCCACCGGTCCCCAATGCACGCAGCCCTGACCCTCGCTCACTGCATACCGCGTACACTACTCATGCTGGCGACTACAAAACAGCCTTTATTACAGACGTGACTAGGGGGGGGGGGGGGGGGGGGGGGGGGGG
>JACEEZ010023234.1:120168-130168 GCA_016584305.1 Chionoecetes opilio
TTTAGTATTTTCCTAGTCCAACAAGCTACTTGTATATTAAAAGTTGACTTTTACCTTTAAACTCGTTTTGGTTTTAACGAACAAGTTGATTTAATATAGCAAAGGAAAGATGTGGGTGTAAAGGAGTGAACTTATTTCTCCATACTTACAACTGAGCGCAGGGAGATCATGTTGACTCTTGAGTGGATCTTTGTTTGGCTTCTTCCTTGTGTTGTCTGTTTGCAAGATGATCCTACTGCTGCTCGACCCGCACCTTTATACGTTGCGGCCGAAATGACACAACCTCCTGAAGAGTTGCTACAGGTCTGCAGAGTCTTCGTATACAAAACCACCTTCCTTGGTACGAAATAACTACAGTACTACATGTGATACCTATACAAATACCTCCGTTAGGTCTTAATTAACAGTGGCTAAAAGGGACCCATATGTGACACCAGAGGATAAAATCAATGGTTAGGCGTAATAGACGAGGGTTTTGTAGCGAAGTCTGGAACCTGGAAGCTAGTCGGGGCAAAGGACTTCCCCAGACCTACTATCTACCTGAATACCAATTACCTGGGTTTCTAGCGACCAAAAAAGAAATAGGAAAATACTGACTCAGACTTCCCCGCAACCTTAACATGCAGACATAGTACAAACATGACGTGAGGAAAATATTGGATGAGGAAAATGTTTCCTTATTGTGATTCCTCTGTAGTACATCTCTCTCTCTCTCTCTCTCTCTCTCTCTCTCTCTCTCTCTCTCTCTCTCTCCTCTCTCTGAAAAACGAGCGATTTGGACACCTTTTCCTCAACGTATAAACAAAACAGCAGAAACTTTCCCCAACATCAAATAAACACAGAAGTAAAATTAGATGCAAGACTCTATATTCTCTTGATTTCCGTTTTTTTTTCATTATCGTGGTGATAAATAGTGGGGGGGGGGAAGGGTCATGCGCCATGTTGTTTGACCTTTGTGTGGGTGCGTGTGTGTGTATGTGTGTGTGTGTGTGTGTCTGTGTGTGTGTGTGTGTGTGTGTGTGTGTGTGTGTGTGTGTGTGTGTGTCTGCACGTGTGTATGTGTGTGTGTCATGTACAGTTCCTTGGTGCCTTTTAACTCTGCGAGGATGCAAGTTCAAGTGAAAGCTGCTCAGACACTCTCTCTCTCTCTCTCCTCCTTTTCCTTTTCTCATGTTACTTTCAAGCTACATTATTCGTTCCTCTCCTCCTCACTCTCCCCCACACACACACAGCCATAGCCTTAATGTGACACTTTTCTTTCCTTTCTTTCCTTTCTTTTCTCTCCCATTCTCTCTCTCTCTCTCTCTCTCTCTCTCTCTCTCTCTCTCTCTCTCTCTCTCTCTCTCTCTCTCTCTCTCTCTCTCTCATTAGTGATAGGAATACTAAACCTTCACAAGTCGCCACCATAACCTTGGCACAACCCTGCAGGTGTGAGGAGGGCAATAAGGGTCAACACATATTAAATTGATTAACACTTGAATGTCACGCACTCGAGGGCGTAGGAAGGGGCGATCTAATATAATTTTTAAAGTGGATAAAGGGTTTTAATAAAGGAAAAGGTGGGAAAAATTTTCTTAGGGCTATTAACCAGGGTAGAGCAAGAAGTAAGGGATTCAAGCTGGAAAAGGGGAGATTTAAAAAGGAAATGGAAGAAACCGGTTTTACAAATGGGGTGGTAAAGGGGGGGAATGGACTAAGTGGTCGGTGGTCAATGCGGATCTAGGGGGGTCTTTAAAAGGAGTCTGGATAAATTCATGGGGGGGGAAGAAGGTGGTTTGGGTAGAGTTGTAACGGAAACTCCTGTGTAGGTTTCACGGCCTTTTTGTAGTTTCCCTTTTTTTTTCTATTACCCCCCCCCAAGAGTTTTGAGGGTTATGTTTTCACCCCGATTGCCCCCCCCTTCTGTCTGTCTGTCTGGAGTGTACGGGATTTCCGTAAAGTTACGAAAGTTACGAATCGTTTTGGGACCAAAATCGGTATCCCCAAGTCTATTGGTATAGGAAGAAATTTTTTAAATTTTGGATGAAATCTATTGACAACTTTTGCCATGGCAACCAATTGTAATTTTTCGGCCGGGGGTATGCGCTCATACTGAGTGATATATATATATATATATTATAATATATTATATATTATATATAAATATATATATATATATATATATATTATATATATTTTATATATATATTAATATATCCTCAGTATGAGCGCATACCTCCGGCCAAAATTCTCAATTGGTTGACATGGCAACAGTTTTTTAAATTTATTTTTCATCCAAAATTAAAAAATTTAATATCAGGGAGAACCTGTTGTTACAAAGAACACTGGGGGGGGGGGGGCCCGTAAGCGATACCTCCGCCCGAATATTCCTGATTTATATATATAATATATTAATAATTATATTATATATTATAAATCAGCAACAATTGATAAATATTCGGGCGAGGTATGCGCCTACTGGGGGTCCCCCCCCACCCTGTTTTTATGTAACAACGGGTATCTCCCTATAACGCTAACAGGCCCTATAAATTAAGACCCTGCCAGAGGTGTTTTCCCGCCAAAAAAACGAAGCTCGACCAGTCACCAACGCAGCATCGAAGTGTTCCAAAAACCCGCACACTGACGCCAACTAAGAACACACAAAGCATCGGGGCAAGGAAGTAAAATTTAAACAACGCAAATATGTAAGTGTAAATGTGGGGTTTAAAACTCTTGCAAGGCATCCTCGGGCAAGTTTAGGGGGAAAAGGTTTGGGGGCCCTCCCCTCCTCCTCCTCTTCCTTCCCCCCTCCACCCCCCTGGGGGGGTGGGGGGAGGACCCTTTTTCTTAAAATTTTCCTTTCCCCTCTTTTTTTTTTTGGGTAGTGTATTAAACCCCAAAACAGTTTGGGAAAGGCTATGGTTTTCCCTTTGGTTTTTGGGTTTCCGATTCCGTACCCCCCCGGGGCCAAAACCCAATGGTTTTGGAAAAACTTTTTTGGGGATGGTTTGGGGGGGGGCCCCGAGAGGTGATGGGCCCTTTTGGGGGGGCCTTCAAAAGGGAGGGGAAAGTCCACGGGGGGCTGAAGTTTTGAAATGATATAAATTTCAAATTAACAGCAACTTTTATTTCATAATTATTATCATTTGGAAACAATAAATGACAATAATAATAAAGTTTTTAATGATAATAACAAAAATAATAGAAATGTTAATGTAAAAATGATATCATCTTTGAATTATCTTTATTATCATTTCATTATCATTATCATTATCTCAATTCATCTTGTAATATCATCACTATTTTTGCTACTATAGTCTCATTGTTCTATATTCACTACTTTTGCTATCATTATTTCTTCCCCGAGGCGGAATCGAACCCGCGTCGCCCGAAGGGCGGGCCTTCGGGTGGCGACGCACAACACCCGGACGGGGGTTCGTTTTCCCCCTCTGCCAAGGGAATACATATTTTTTCTTTTTTGACTTATTTATTACCATTATCATCATCATCACATCATCATCTCTTATTTCCCCCCGTCGGAGGTTTTATTGGTCATTTTCGGTTTTTTTGCTTTTTTTCAGCAGCTTTGCACAAAAAGTTAGGGAAGGATTTTTTAAAATTTACCCAAAAGGAGGTTTGGCCCAACTTAGAAGTGATTCACTTTTGCATTTTGGTCCGGGTCTGTCCCCCTACATTTTTTTAAGGAATTCTTGGGGTTTGGCATCCATGGCCCTCAAGGTGGCCCCCCAACACCATGTGGGCCTCTGTATACGCATGCCTCTCTCTCTTAACTTCAAGCTTCCTCTTCCCCCCTTGTCCTCCCCCTACCAGGCCCCCCTGGAGGTTCAAAGATCATTCCGGGACAAATTTTGGGTTTTCCAGCGTCTATACTTATTCTTCCTCCAACCTCCCCCTCCCTTCTCTTCCCCCCACAAAAGGTTCCAAGCTTGCGATAACACCTTTTCTAAAACGGTTTTGATAGACTGCTGTAAACAGCGCTTAAAAAGAGAATACCTGAAGAACCGGGACAAAGATACGTCACTAAAAATCACCCCACATAAAAGTCAAAAATGCACATGTGAAGAGACGGCAGAGTGGCAGGGCATGAAACAAACTTAACTTTTGGGGCGTAAAGGGGGTCAATAAAAGCTTTGCTAGTAATGTTGCTTTTTATAATTATAATCATACTTTATTTTCGCTTCTGCACCTTGGCGGGGTATGCCTCGAAGTGCTCGTATTATTGTAACTTGGTGGAGTGTTCTAGCTTTGGTTTAACTGGAAAAAGGATACTCATTTGGCCAGTTTAGGTAATTTTTTTTTAAAAACTGGAGTATATATACAAATTTCATTTCATAAATGGTTTTTTTTCCCCGGTGTTTTTGCAGAAAAATCGCCAAGACACAGGTTTCACCAAAGGGTACTTCCTGGTTTTTTGCTGATTTTACGTTGTACAAATTTTTATTATATTTATAAGCTGATAACTCAAAAACACCTGATAAAAACCCTAACATGATTGAAGATTACAATTAGAATAGTCCCCCTGCTACTCGATTTTCTGTATAGAGACCGGGGGGGGGACTGGGGGCCGGAAAAAGGGGGCGAAAGGGGTGAATTTTTAGTCCTCCCTACCCCCCCCCTAGGTGACGCGGGGGGAGGAAAGAGACGTTGGTTGGTGGAGGGTGCTGCTGGGTTTCTGTGCCGATTTTATGTGGAGGGCTGTGGTGACCAGTTTTCGGCTTGGCAGTGTTGCCGCCATGGCAGTGGTGCCGCCGGCGTGAGTCGCGGGGCGTGGGGAGTGTTTTACGCCATGGCAGTGGTCCGCGGCAGTGTTTCGGGCGTGGCAGTGTTACCGGGCCCTGGCAGTGGTGCGCGGCGTAAGGTCGCGGGCGAGGCAGTGTTGACGCCATGGCATGGTGCCCGGGGGGGAGTGTTGCGGGCCCTGGGGATTTACCGCCTGGCAGTGGGGTGCCGCCGGCAGTAAGTCGGGCGAGGCATTGTTGACGCCCATGGAGTGGGGCCGCCGGCCTTTTTTGGGGGCGTGGCATGTTACCCCATGGGAGTGTGCCGCCCGGTTTTGTTGCGGGGGTTTCGTTTGCGCCTGGCAGTGTTTTCCGCCGGCTTGTGTTGCGGGCGTGGCAGGTTACCGCCATGGGAGGGGTGCCCCGCCGGCGAAGTCGCGGGCGGGGCAGTGTTTACGCCCCGGGAGTGGGGCCGCCGGCTTGTGTTGGGGTGGCAGTGTTGCGCCATGGCAGTGGTTTCCGCCGGCTTTTTTGCGGGGGGTGGCAGTGTTTCCGAGGGCAGTGGTGCCGCCGGGGGGGGGGGGCGGGCCTGGGGGTTTGCGCCGGGGGGTGGGCCGCCGGTGTGTTGCGGGCGTGGGGGGGTGTTGCGCCATGGCTGTGGTGCCGCGGCTTGTTTGGGGGGGCGTGGCAGTGTTGCCCATGGCAGTGGGCCCCCGGCTTGTGTTGCGGGGTGGGAGTGTTCCGCCATGGCAGTGTTGACGCCGGCGTGAGTCGCGGGGGGGCAGTGTTGAGGTTTGGCGAGAAGTACGCTGCACTAGTACTCGCCTTTTTTGGATGCCGCGTACGAGCAGGGGGGGTCGCACTTTGAGGCTTTGCTGCGAAGTAGTTGTGGTAACCAGCAAGTCCAGACTTTTCGAGCGGAAACGTTGCTGGGGGCGTTTTAGGGGGGGTGAGCGTGGACGGTACTGGCGTTGCTGGGTGTGGATGAGGGGGGGGGTTTTGGTGGTCCGCATTTGCCTCTTGAGAGAAATGCCTCTGTCGAGAGCTGGATACCAGCTGGGGGACAAGGCGAGCTGAGTGTTTTCCTGGGGGGCGAAGCTGAGGGGCACTGAGAGACACGTGTAGGAAAAGTTGCTGTTTTGGGGGGGAGGTTGTCGCGTCGGCATGGCAAGTTGATAAACGCAGGGTGGGGGCGGGCGGGGGTCCCAGTTGTTTAAAGGAAAGAAACACGGTTACGCAAGTACCCCGGTGATGAGTAATCCACCGGGGGGAGAGTAATCCCAGGGCGGGGGTAAAACCACAGGGGGAGTAATCCATAGGGCGGCGAGCGGCGGGCCCTGGAGCGAGTCACTTTAAAAACGTGGAGTTGAGGGTTTAGTAATCCACAGGGCTGGTAATCCATAGGGCGGCGAAACGGGGGGCCGTGGAGTGATTCATAACACTGTGGGTTGGGGTTAGTAATCACAGGGGGTGGTAATCCATAGGGCGGCGAGCGGCGGCCGTGGAGTGATTCAATACACTGTGGAGTTGGGGTTTAAATAATCCACAGGGGTGGTAATCCTAGGGGGCGAGCGGCGGCCGTGGGGTGATTCAATAAAAACCGTGGGGCTGCGCAGAATCGGTGAGGGGGGTGTGAGGGCCACGGGGGCGTCAGAGGGTGAAGGGGCTGCGCTGAGTGCCATAGGCCACTGAGGGGGTATGAGGAAAAGGGCCCGCGCAAAAAAGCGCATAAGGCCGTAGGACGCGGTGAGCCGCTGGGAGGGGCAGCGGCCGCGCTGAATGCGCAAAAGGCGCTGAGGACGCAGTGGGGGCCCCGGCGGGGGATGGCCCCCGCTGAATCGCATAGGCCGTGGGACCCCAGTAAGGGGGTCTGAGGGCAAAAATGCCCTGAGGAAGGCACAGAAGGTGCCGGGTTTTGGGGGGGGAAAACCCGACTAGGTGGGCACACGTAAACGTGTAAATTTCCCTATCCCCTTACAACCTAGCAATCACCCGTGAAGGGGTGGGGCTAGGGAAAAACAAACGGGGCAATGGGGGCAATGTTCCCCAAGACGCAGGTCCCCCCCGGGCAGGAAAGGGGGTGTGTTCTTTTGTCCCTAAGGCCATTTAAAAATTGCATTTCTATGCGAGGGACACCCAGTTTAAACCACCCAGGAACCTACTACAATCTGGGACACCATTTGTAAACCCTTGGGGGGAGTTTCATAGCTTTGGTTTAAACTGGAAAGAAGGATACTCATTTGGCCAGTTTAGGTAATTTTTTCATAAAATCTGGGGTATATATACAAATTTTAGTTTTCATAATGGTTTTTTTCCCCAAAGGGGTTTTTGCAGAAAATCGCAAAGCATGCGGTTTCACCAAAAGGGTACTTCCTGGGGGATATTGCTGATTTTACGTTGTAATATTGATTATATTGATGCTGAAAAATGCAAAAACCCGAAATTACCTAACAATGATGAAGATTCAAATTTAAATGTCCCCCGTGCTATCTTTCTCTTATAGAGACCGCACTGGTAAGCACGGAAACATGGAGATGAAAGGGGTACTTTTTAGTCGCTACATTTCATTACATTATTTTTTTTTTAAAATTCTATTTATTTTTATTATTATTATTTTACAATTATCATTTTTAATCATAAACATTTTGTAATTATCATTTTTATAATTTAAATTACATCATCATTATTATTATCATTTCTATTATTTACCAGTATCATTTGATATCATCATTATTTTTTTCATTTTCTGATTATCATCATCATTATCATTATCATTGTTAATATTTCTATCACTAATAGTCTAATACCATTATAATCAATATTGTTATCAGTTATTGTTATCATTATTTATTATTCAAATTACAAAGATCATTATTATCATATCACTATAATTATTCTCAATGTTGTTGTTGTGTGGATTTTATCGTTATTATTGTTGTCATTGTTATCATGACGTAGGGTCCATTATTATGATGGGTGTGCTGGTTAGCGCTCACCTCACAAACAAGAGGTGGACCAACGATATAATATAAAGGTTATATATACTAGCTATCTCTATACATCTATCCTATATATCATCTATCCTATATCCTATCCTATACCCTATATCATCTATCCTATCTATATACTATCCTTGACGTGGAGTGAGCCAGCAGAACCACATAGCGTTTGTCCCTGCAGACATCGCCTCCTTCCTTCCTCCCTCGGCGGCAATTAACGCACCTGTTCACCTGTACACTGCCAGAGGACAGGTGCTGCACACCGCCAGAGGACAGGTGCTGCACACCGCCAGAGGACAGATGCTGCACACCGCCAGAGGACAGGTGCTGTACACCACCAGAGGACAGGTGCTGTACACCACCAGAGGACAGGTGCTGTACACCACCAGAGACAGGTGCTGTACACCACCAGAGGACATGTGCTGTACACCACCAGAGGACATGTGCTGTACACCACCAGAGGACAGGTGCTGCACACAGCCAGAGGACAGGTGCTGTACACCGCCAGAGGACAGGTGCTGTACACCACCAGAGGACATGTGCTGTACACCACCAGAGGACATGTGCTGTACACCACCAGAGGACATGTGCTGTACACCACCAGAGGACAGGTGCTGTACACCACCAGAGGACATGTGCTGTACACCACCAGAGGACAGGTGCTGTACACCACCAGAGGACAGGTGCTGTACACCACCAGAGGACAGGTGCTGTACACCACCAGAGGACAGGTGCTGTACACCACCAGAGGACATGTGCTGTACACCACCAGAGGACAGGTGCTGTACACCACCAGAGGACATGTGCTGTACACCGCCAGAGGACATGTGCTGTACACCACCAGAGGACATGTGCTGCACACCACCAGAGGACATGTGCTGTACACCACCAGAGGACAGGTGCTGTACACCACCAGAGGACAGGTGCTGTACACCACCAGAGGACAGGTGCTGTACACCGCCAGAGGACAGGTGCTGCACACCACCAGAGGACAGGTGCTGTACACCACCAGAGGACATGTGCTGTACACCGCCAGAGGACATGTGCTGTACACCGCCAGAGGACATGTGCTGTACACCACCAGAGGACAGGTGCTGTACACCACCAGAGGACAGGTGCTGTACACCACCAGAGGACATGTGCTGTACACCGCCAGAGGACATGTGCTGTACACCGCCAGAGGACATGTGCTGTACACCACCAGAGGACATGTGCTGTACACCGCCAGAGGACATGTGCTGTACACCACCAGAGGACAGTGCTGTACACCACCAGAGGACATGTGCTGTACACCGCCAGAGGACAGGTGCTGTACACCACCAGAGGACATGTGCTGTACACCGCCAGAGGAAACATGTGCTGTACACCACCAGAGGACAGGTGCTGTACACCACCAGAGGACATGTGCTGTACACCACCAGAGGACAGGTGCTGTACACCACCAGAGGACATGTGCTGTACACCACCAGAGGACATGTGCTGTACACCGCCGGAGGACAGGTGCTGTACACCACCAGAGGACATGTGCTGTACACCACCAGAGGACAGGTGCTGTACACCACCAGAGGACATGTGCTGTACACCGCCAGAGGACATGTGCTGTACACCGCCAGAGGACAGGTGCTGTACACCACCAGAGGACATGTGCTGTACACCGCCAGAGGACAGGTGCTGTACACCACCAGAGGACATGTGCTGTACACCACCAGAGGACATGTGCTGTACACCACCAGAGGACATGTGCTGTACACCACCAGAGGACATGTGCTGTACACCACCAGAGGACAGGTGCGAGCTGAGGAGCTTTGACCTTCCTGTCTGGGCGTCAACGCGCGTGATTATCCCCCTCAGGGAACTACGTACGTACAACGTCCTACCGTGTGTGTGTGTAGCACTGTGTGCGTGTGTGTGTGGGTTACGGGTGGGGAGGGGGGGGGGTTCCTGCTTCACGAGACGCAATAGTCTACACCGAACCACGAAAGATTGAAAAAAAGTAACGAAATAGATAAATCAATAGATGAATAAGTAAAGGCCTCTTCCATTTGCGACATTTCAGGAACCAGTTCACGGAACCCAAGAATTCAGGCGTTCCCTTTGCGCACGAAAACCTGGGTCCAAGGCGACGCGCGTAGTGACTCAGCAAACCCTTGAACTTTCTTTACCCACATTGGGACGTCGGTAGCCTGGGTAGAGTTTTCAGTTCATAACAAACAATGGCCTCCTTGGGCCCTATTTCTCTTATCGTGAAGGGTTTTCCGCATGCACGAGTCGGAGAGGATGTCA
>JACEEZ010023234.1:135168-202668 GCA_016584305.1 Chionoecetes opilio
TAGTAGTAGAGTAGTTAGTAGTAGTTAGTGAGTAGATAGTAAGTAGTAGAGGAGGAAGAGAAAGAGTATTGTAGAGTAGTAGTAGTAGTAGTAGTAGTAGTAGTGAGATAGTAGAAGTATAGTAGTAGTAGTAGTAGAGTAGTAGTAGGTAGTAGGAGTAGTAAGAGTCAGTAGTAGTAGTAGTAGTAGTAGTAGTGTGTAGTAGTAGTAGTAGTAGTAGTAGAGGAGGAGGAATGAAGAAGAGTACGTAGTAGTATAGTAGTAGTAGTAGTAGTAGTAGTAGTGTAGTGAGTAGGAGGAGATAAGAGAAAGTAAGTAGTAGTAGTAGTAGTAGTAGTAGTAGTAGTAGTAGTAGTAGTAGTAGTAGTAGTAGTAGTAGTAGAGGAGAGGGAGGAAAGAGTATGTATTTAGTAGTAGTAGTAGTAGTAGTAGTAGTAGTAGTAGTATAGTAGTAGTAGTAGTAAGTAGTAGTAGTAGTAGTAGATAGTATAGAGGAAAGAAAGGTATTGTAGTAGTAGTAGTAGTAATAGTAGTAGTAGTAGTAGTAGTAGTAGTAGTTAGTAGTAGTAGTAGTAGTAGTAGGAGTAGAATAGTATGTAGTAGTAGTAGTAGTAGTAGTAGTAGGGGAGTAGAAGAGTTGTAGTAGTAGTAGTAAGTAGTAGTAGTAGTAGTAGTAGTAGTATAGTAGTAGTAGTAGTAGTAGTTAGTAGTAGTAGTAGTAGTAGTAGTAGTAGTAGTAGTAGTAGTAGTAGTAGTAAGTAGGAGGAAGAGAAAAGAGTATTGTAGTAGTAGTAGTAGTATAGTAGTAGTACGTAGTAGTAGTAGTAGTAGTAGTAGGAGTAGTAGTAGTAGTAGTAGTAGTAGTAGATAGTAGTAGTATTGTAGTAGTAGTAGTAGTAGTAGGAGAGAAAGAGTTATAGTAGTAGTAGTAGTAGTAGTAGTAGTAGTAGTAGTAGTAGTAGTAGTAGTAGTAGTAGTAGTAGTAGTAGTAGTAGTAGTAGTAGTAGTAGTAGTAGTAGTAGTAGTAGTAGTAGTAGTAGTAGTAGTAGTAGTAGTAGTAGTAGTAGTAAGTAGGAAGAGAAAGAGTATTGTAGTAGTAGTAGTAGTAGTAGTAGTAGTAGTAGTAGTAGTAGTAGTAGTAGTAGTAGTAGTAGTAGTAGTAGTAGTAGGAGGAGGAGAATGAAGAGAAAGAGTGTAGTAGTAGTAGTAGTAGTAGTAGTAGTAGTAGTAGTAGTAGTAGTAGTAGTAGTAGTAGTAGTAGTAGTAGTAGTAGTAGTAGTAGCAGTAATAATAATAATAATAGTAAAAGTAGCATAAGAATAGAAAATAATGATAACAGTAGTAGTATAATAAAAGTAGTAGTATACTATGGAATAACAACAGCAATATTACAATAACAACACAAAACTACGAACAAAGTTAAAACCCACTCCAACAAGCGCAGAGGATACCCAGTCTTTCATTATTAAGTAGCAGCTTCTTGTAAGTGTTTTATTAAGTATTCTCTGTTTAAGTATTCTCTTAGTCCCACCTGCATCTGCTGGAGCATATCGGGTCACTGTACTATATATACAAATAAACTATATACTATACTACTATAAAGAAAACATAAATAAGTACGTATACTATATACTTATACTACTATAATAATACTACACTAATATATACTAATACTACTATAATAATACTATACTACTATATACTAATACTACTATAATACTACTACTATAATACTACTGTGCGTACCTGTATGAGGGGATGTAGCTGGGCCTGTATGATTGGTATCCACCATGACTGCCTTGTCCGTGGCCGCCATAGCTTCCGCGGCCGCCGTAGCTTCCGTGGCTCCTGGTAGGAGAGGCCGGGCGCCGCCACCACCACACACACCAGGGCGAACAGACCCAACACCACCAGCTGTACCAGGGAAGAGAAGGCTGGGATTACTACTTGCACTAATAAACAACACACGTCAAGGACTAAAGAAAGACAACATAATGTTAATTCTTACCGTTCGTTCAAGCTAAATCAATCTCACAGAAGACTAAAGAGCTACAGAGACGAGATAACGTTATTTCGTATCGTTCGTTCAATAAAAACAATCTTAACCCCTTGAGGCCCAGAACGTAATTCCCTTTGTAATTTGGGTACCATTAGACGATTTTTAGTGAATATAATTAGTATTTTATAGATATGACCTGTTAAGTATCCTTGTCCACTAACAAATTTGGTATATTAAGTTACTTTTCGTAATTTTATGGCTCGACAACAGACAATTTTGTATAGCAAAGGAAAGATGTATGCGTGAAGGGATCAAGAGTTCATTGAATCCCTAATGTACCATGATGGCCTAAATGTTCTGCCTCAATGACGAATTAAAACAAATCAATGAAATCAATACTTTAGAATTTGCGTGTCTTTCTGGCAGCAAAATGACCTATCACTGCGCTCCTATATTTGTGATGTGGATGTCTCATGAATTAAATCAAATATAAATTGTACGCTTCATCACTGTTTTGCAGATTGTCACACCGCATGCCTTATCTTGATACTGAGCGAACAAAACAGAGAGAGAAAGTGTGTGTGTGTGTGTGTGTGTGTGTGTGTGTGTGTGTGTGTGTGTGTGTGTGTGTGTGTGTGTGTGTGTGTGTGTGGTGTGTGTGTGTGTGTGTGTGTGTGTGTGTGTGTGTGTGTGTGTGTGTGTGTGTGTGTGTGTGTGTGTGTGTGGTGTGTGTGTGTGTGTGTTGTGTGTGTGTGTGTGTGTGTGTGTGTGTGTGTGTGTGTTGTGTGTGTGTGTGGTGTGTGTGTGTGTGTGTGTGTGTGTGTGTGGTGGTGTGTGTGTGTGTGTGTGTTGTGTGTGTGTGTGTGTGGTGTGTGTGGTGTGTGTGTGGTGTGTGTGTGTGTTGTGTGTGTGTGTGTGTGTTGTGTGTGTGTGTGTGTGTGTGTGTGTGTGTGTGTGTGTGTGTTGTGTGTGTGTGTGTGTGTTTGTGTGTGTGTGTGTGTGTGTGGTGTGTGTGTGTGTGTGTGTGTGTGTGTGTGTGTGTGTGTGTGGGTTGTGTTTTTGTGTGTGTGTGGGGTGTGTGTGTGGTGTGTGTGTGTGTGTGTGTGTGTGTTTTGTGGGGTGTGTGTGTGTGTGGTGTGTGTGTGTGTGTGTGTGTGTGTGTTGTGTGTGTGTGTGTGTGTGTGTGTGTGTGTGTGTGTGTGTGTGTGTGTGTGTGTGTGTGTGTGTGTGTGTGTGTGTGGTGTGTGTTGTGTGTGTGTGTGTGTGTGTGTGTGGTGTGTTGTGTGTGTGTGTGTGTGTGTGTGTGTGTGTGTGTGTGTGTGTGTGTGTGTGTGTGTGTGTGTGTGTGGTGTGTGTGTGGTGTGTGTGTGTGTGTGTGTGTGGGTGTGTGTGGTGTGTGTGTTTTGTGTGTGGTTTGTGTGTGTGGTGTGTGTGTGTGTGTGTGTGTGTGTGTTGTGTGTGTGTGTGGGGTGTGTGTGTGTGTGTGTGTGTGTGTGTGTGTGTGTGTGTGTGTGTGTGTGTGTGTGTGTGTGTGTGTGTGTGTGTGTGTGTGGGATGTGTGTGCTGTGTGGTTGGTGTGCCTGATGTGTTGTGTGGCGCTGGCTTCGCGGCCGCTAGCTCGTGGCTCGTGTGTGTGGTAGGTGGTGTGCGCCACCAGCCAACTTGGTGTGAAGCCAACTGTGCGAGGTGTGGAGGTGGGATTATACTGTGTAATACAAAGTGAGTAGTGGAGTAAAGAGGACAGATATGTATTTCCGTTGTTAGTAAATGTTGAGGAGCTAAAGGCTCAGAGACGGATAACTTATTGTCGTGTTGTTAATATCGTTACCCTTGGGCAGAACTATGTCCTTTTATTTGGGTATTGATTTTGTGTGAATTGAATGTTTTGATGTTGCCTGTAGTTCTTGTGCTACGATTGTGTTATTGTTTTTGTTGTGTGTGCTCGAAGAGTGTTGTGTGATGGAAGTGTGGTGTGTGATGGGTAGGTGTGTGTAGTGTGTGTGTCGTGTGGCTGATTGTGTGTGTGTATGGATTAAAATGTGATGTGAGTTTGATTGCGTGTCTTTCGTGGATGTGCTGAAGGGAGAGAGAGAGAGAGAAGAATTAGAATAAGAAGAGAGAGAGATGCAGAGAGTGAGAGAGAGATGCAGACGAGAGCCATATCTTTGCAATGATGAATTTTATAGTGGTGAAATATGGTTTGCCTCTCCCGCACTCACCTACGCGCAACATGATTAACATTTTAGTTATTGTGTCTAAAAAAAAATCAATCATGGCAAAAATTCAACAAATCTGTAAAATATTGAGAAATAGACAAAAGTATTCATGCATTTTAAATTAGCAGACAGGAATAAAATATAGTGAGGCAAAGTTAGCTAAAGATAAATAATATCGGCATCAATACGGATATAGTAACCCCTTGAGGACGAAGACGTAATTTCCTTGTAATGGCAACCATTATACGATTTTAATTAATATGAGCATACTTTATAGATTTGACTTGTTAGTATCCTGTCCACAGCTAATTTGGTATAATTAAGTGACTTTCCTAACTCGATGGCTAACAACAGTTGATTTAAATATAGCAAAGAAAGATGTGGGTGTGAAGGAGTGAACGTTATACTCCCATACTTACAACTGAGCGCAGGGAGATCATGTTGACTCTTGAGTGGATCTTTGTTTGGCTTCTTCCTTGTGTTGTCTGTTTGCAAGATGATCCTACTGCTGCTCGACCCGCACCTTTATACGTTGCGGCCGAAATGACACAACCTCCTGAAGAGTTGCTAAAGGTCTGCAGAGTCTTCGTATACAAAACCACCTTCCTTGGTACGAAATAACTACAGTACTACATGTGATACCTATACAAATACCTCCGTTAGGTCTTAATTAACAGTGGCTAAAAGGGACCCATATGTGATACCAGAGGATAAAATCAATGGTTAGGCGTAATAGACGAGGGTTTTGTAGCGAAGTCTGGAACCTGGAAGCTAGTCGGGGTAAAGGACTTCCCCAGACCTACTATCTACCTGAATACCACTTACCTGGGCTTCTACCGACCAGAAAAAAAAAAAAATAGGAAAACACTGGGACTTCCCCGCAACCTTAACAATTGTACAAACATGACGTGAGGAAAATATTGGATGAGGGAAATGTTTCCATATTGTGATTCCTCTGTACATCTCTCTCCCTTTCTCTCTCTCTCTCTCTCTCTCTCTCTCTCTTTTTACTACCTTTCCTTGCAGTGATTCCTTAAAAGCCTCTCCTCTCTGGTATTGATGACTTTTCCTTCATGTGATTCCTACAAGCCTCTCTCTCTCCTTTTCTCTTTTCTTCGGTCTATGCTCACTCTCTCTCTCTCTCTCTCTTATTACTTCTCTCTTGCAATGTTTCTCTTACTCACTCTCTCTCTCTCTCTCTCTTTGTTACTACCTTTTCTTGCAATGATTTCTATTAAGCTCACTCTCTCTCTCTCTTTGTTATTACCTTTTCTTGCAGATTCCTACAAAGCACTCTCTCTCTCTCTCTCTCTCTCTTTGTTACTACCTTTTCTTGCAGTGATTTCTACTAAGCTCGCTCTCGCTCTCTCTCTCTCTCTCTCTCTCTTTGTTACTACCTTTTCTTGCAGTGATTCCTACAAAGCTCTCTCTCTCTCTCTCTCTCTCTCTCTCTTTTTCTCCTTTCTCATCTTCCTACAGCTCTCTCTCTCTCTCTCTCTCTCTCTCTAACGGGAAAATACCTGGTTCGGAAAACTTGTTATTCTACTTTCTTTGGATTGCAGCATCCCCTCTCTCTCTCTCTCTCTCTCTCTCTCTCTCTCTCTCAATAATTTTCATAATAATTAATGCCAGCAATGATTCTTCTGGTTCTTGTGGCGCACGGGTTTTTGGAGGCGGGCGGCCTTGGCAACGTGCCCGGCGCCACCTTCACGGAAGCCCTGATCGGCGACACCCTGGACAAGGGGATTGCGCTGAGGGTGTCCCGGGTCGGAGCCGGTCCCGTGAAGGTGGCGCCGGTGTTGTCCCCGAAGCCGTCCGTTGCCGGGGGTCCGTGTGCCGTGGGAAACAGAAGAAGCGTTGCGTGGTGCCATATGACTGACCTCTGATGTCTGGCACATTCACTATTATATTCTACTATTCTCTCTTCTCTCTCTCTCTCTCTCTCTGAAAAACGAGCGATTTGGACAACTTTTCCTCAACGTATAAACAAAACAGCAGAAACTTTCCCCAACATCAAATAAAGACAGAAGTAAAATTATATGCAAACTTAGAAGTAAAATTAGATGCAAACTTAGAAGTAAAACTAGATGCAAACTTAGAAGTAAAATTAGATGCAAACTTAGAAGTAAAATTAAATGCAAGACTCTATATTCTCTTAATTTCCGTTTTTTTTCATTATCGTGGTGATAAATAGTGGGGGGGGGAGGGTCATGCGCCATGTTGTTTGACCTTTGTGTGTGTGTGTGTGTGTGTGTGTGGTGTGTGTGTGTGTGTGTGTGTCTGCACGTGTGTGTGTGTGTGTGTGTGTTATGTTCCTTGGTGCCTTTTAACTCTGCGAGGATGCAAGTTCAAGTGAAAGCTGCTCAGACACTCTCTCTCTTTCTTTCTTTCTTTCTTTCTTTTTCTCTCTCTCCTCCTTTTCCTTTTCTCATGTTCCTTTCAAGCTACATTATTCGTTCCTCTCCTTCTCTCTCTCTCTCTCTCTCTCTCTCTCTCTCTCTCTCTCTCTCCTCTCTCTCTCTCTCTCTCTCTCTCTCTCTCTCTCTCTCTCTCTCTCTCTCTCTCTCTCTCTCTCTCTCTCTCTCTCACACAGTCTCTCTTTCTCTCATTAGTGATAGGAATACTAAACCTTCACAAGTCGCCACCATAACCTTGGCACAACCCTGCAGGTGTGAGGAGGGCAATAAGGGTCAACACATATTCAATTGATTAACACTTGTAAATGTACACGCACTCGAGAGGCGTAGAGTAAGGGGCGATCTGATATAAGTTTTTAAGTGGATAAAGGGATTTAATAAAGGCGAGGTAGGAAAAGTTCTTACGGCTATTAACCAGGGTAGAGCAAGAAGTAACGGATTCAAGCTGGAAAAGCGTAGATTTAAAAAGGAAATAGGAAGAAACTGGTTCACAAATAGGGTGGTAAATGATTGGAATGGACTAAGTGGTCAGGTGGTCAATGCGGAGTCTATTGGGGTCTTTAAAAGGAGGTGTCTTCTCCGCCAATAAAACGAAGCTCGACCAGTCACCAGACGCAGCATCGAAGTGTTCCAATCCGCACACTGAACGCCAACTAAAGAACACACAAAGCACCGTGGCAAGGAAGTGAAATTTAAACAACGCGAATAATGTTAAGTGTAAATGTGAGGGATTTAACTCCTGCAAGGCATCCTCGGGCAAGTTTAGTGGGAAAAGGTTGGGCCCTCTCCTCCTCCTCCTCTTCCTAGGCCTTCTCTTCCTCCTCCTCCTACGCGCCAAACCACAATCGGTAAACCTTGGCGGGAATACCCAGCACGCAGGTGATTGCCCGGCCACTCTCTTCGCGCCTTCTAAAGGTGAGGGGAAGTCCACGCGGGGCTGAAATGTTTGTGAAATGATATAATTCATAATTAACAGCAACATTTATTATCACTATGATTATTATCATTTCTGTTGATAACAATGATAATAACAATAATAATAGAAGTGTTAATGATAATAACAATAATAATAGAAATGTTAATGATAATAACAATAATAATAGAAATGTTAATGATAATAACAATAATAATACAAATGTTAATGATAATAATGATCATTAGAATTATCATTATTATCATCATTATTATCATTATCATCAATTCATCATTGCTAATATCATCACTATTATTGCTACTATAGTCATCATTGTTCTATATATCACTACTATTGCTATCATTATTCCATTGCCAGAGGCAGGAATCGAACCCGCGACGCCCTGAAGGTGCAGTGCCTTCAGGTGGCGACGCACAGACACCCGGACGCGGGTTCGATTTCCGCCTCTGCCAATGGAATACATACTTTTCTTATTTGACTGTAGTTATCATTACTATTATCATCATCATCATCATCATCATTCATCATCATTATTTCCTCCGTCAAGGAGGTTTATATGTGGTCAGTTCGGTTTGTTTGCTTGTTTATCAGCAGCATTTACACAAAAAGTTACGGAAGGATTTGATTGACAATTTAGCCATAAGTGAGGCTTGGCCCAACTTAGAAGTGATTCACTTTTGCAGTTGGTCCGGGTCTGTATCCATACATTTGTTTAAGGATATTCTTGGGGTTTGGCATCCATGGCCCTCAAGGTGGCGCCCGACACCATGTGGGCCTCTGTATACGCATGCCTCTCTCTCTTAACTTCAAGCTTCCTCGTCCCCCTTGTCCTCCACCTACCAGGCCACCCTGGAGGTTCAAAGATCATTCCTGGGACAAATATCTGGTTTCCAGCGTCTATACTTATTCTCTGCCTCCAACCTCCCCCATCCCTTCTCTTCCCACCAGCGTAAAGGTTCCAAGCTTGCGTTAACACACTTTTCTAAAACGTGTTTGATAGTACTGCTGTAAACAGCGCTTGAAAGAGAGAATACACATGAAGAACCAGGACAAAGATACGTCACTACCAATCACGCCACGCTACAAGTCAACAAGTGCACATGTGAAGAGACGGCAGAGTGGCGAGTGCATGAACAAAACTTAACTTTTGGAGGCGTAAGGGTATCAATAATGCTAGCTAGTAATAGTGTGCTTATTATAATTATAAATCATACTTTATATCGCTTCTGCAGCCTTGGCGGAGGTATGCACTCTCGAAGTGCTCGTATTATCATTACTATTATTTTTGTTTTCATAAATTCTATTTATTTTCATTATTATCATTATTACTATTATCATTGTAATCATTATCATTATTGTAATTATCATTATTATCATTAATATTACTATCATCATTATTATTATTATCATTACTATTATTCTACTCATTATCATTAGACTATCATCATTATTATTATCATTATCGTGATTATCATCATCATTATCATTATCATTGTTAATATTTCTATCACTAATAGTCTAATACCATTATAATCAATATTGTTATCAGTTATTGTTATCATTATTTATTATTCAAATTACTAAGATCATTATTATCATATCACTATAATTATTCTCAATGTTGTTGTTGTGTGGATTTCATCGTTATTATTGTTGTCATTGTTATCATGACGTAGGGTCCATTATTATGATGGGGGTGCTGGTTAGCGCTCACCTCACAAACAAGAGGTGGACCAACGATAATATAAAGGATATATATACTAGCTATCTCTATACATCTATCCTATATATCATCTATCCTATATCCTATCCTATACCCTATATCATCTATCCTATCTATATACTATCCTTGACGTGGAGTGAGCCAGCAGAACCACATAGCGTTTGTCCCTGCAGACATCGGCTCCTTCCTTCCTTCCTCGGCGGCATTTAACGGCACCTGTTCACCTGCACACCGCCTGAGGACAGGTGCGAACCGAGGAGCTTTGACCTTCCTTCCTGTTTGGGCGTCAACGCGCGTGATTATCCCCCTCAGGGAACTACGTAGCCTACGTACAACGTCCTACCGTGTGTGTGTGTGAGGGTACGGGGGGGGTGGGGGGGTTCCTGTTTCACGAGACGCAATAGTCTACACCGAACCACGAAAGATTGAAAAAAGTAACTAAATAGATAAATGAATAGATGAATAAGTAAATAGATAGATCGCTAAAAAAAAAAAAACATGTTCATTATCAGTATAGTACTCTAAATGTCAAGTTCAGTGTATGCGCGTTTTTTATCACCAAGAAGCCCAAAGAAGCTGCCTATACAGACTCACATAGACACGTAAACAAAGACTTTCATGTCCCTCCTTTAAATAGCTCTGAGGTGTGTGCGTAACATAACAAGCAGACACGTCGCAACCAACGCCTACACTTATATCATACAAACGTTACTAACCAAAGTAACGCAGCTCTGAAAGAAACTAAGAGCTTGAAAAATGAAAATGAAAATGAAGGTGTATGCGTGAGGCGTACACTGGCATGGAGACAGGAAGGCCTCTTAACAGGTCCTGCCCCCCCTCCCCCTTAACAGGTCCTGCCCCCCCCCCACCCCACCCCCAACCGGTCCCCAATGCACGCAGCCCTGACCCTCGCTCACCGCATACCGCGTACACTACTCATGCTGGCGACTACAAAACAGCCTTTATTACAGACGTGATTAACGGCGATGTGAAAGCGGTGTGGGAACGTTGGAGGGTTTGGTCCTGGAATATAGATATCTACTGCCTATATGGTGACGACTTCATGAGGGAGCACAGGCGTCAATAACCCCGCAGTTGCGGCGCCTTAAAACAATAATATCTCTCTCTCACGAGGGAGCACAAAGGCATGCACGCTGGCTGATTCATATTCGACAATACTACATTACAGTGTATTATGAATTTCAAATATTTCCCAAGACTTTTACAGCAGTTGTGGGCATATTTTGCCTAAACTGTACACTATAGTCATCAGTGGCGTACCCAGAAAACTGAATATATATATATATATATATATATATATATATATATATATATAAAATATATATATATATATATAATTTATTTATTATTATTTATTCTATGCAAAAAAGGGGGGGGCATGGCCGCATGCTACCCCCCCCCCCCCGTACGCCACTGGTAGTCATAGATTAAAATATAATCTATACAACAGCAAATATAGAACGCGTATGAGTCTGACATTTGCGAGGATGCTTGCCGTGTAAAGAGCAGTACTTTTTCCTTCCCTTTTTTGTATCCAGCAAGGGGTAGTAAATATCACTCATGCGGACTCCCTCTATACTTTTGGAAGAATATTATATTATATATATATATATTATATATTTTTATATATATATATATATATATATATATATATATATATATATATATATATATAATATATATTATAAAATATATTATACACATGATTCACTACAATCTGCGAAATAATCTGCTGGTATAATCTGCGAAAATTTAGATCTTCAGTTATGATCTACAAAACTAGATCTACAAACTTATGAAACACCCGAGAATATTCGTCATTAGCTATTAAAATATAGCTATAGCCTATAGGTGCCCTTGCACTGACGTCACGATCTAGCGTCTTCAAGCCAAATACCGCCGTCTTCAAGCCAAATGCAGCCCGTCGGAGCGAGCTGGAGGACCAACAAACTCCACTTGCAGCCCGTGTTTGCCATCTTATGGTAAGTTTCCCCTACTAAATATATGTTTATTAGTATAAAAGGTATACTGTTACCTTCGGAAATGTTTGTTCTATAACATTATCAAATAAAAAACCGTAAAACACACTAAATAACTGCCATTATGAGACTCTCAAGAAATATGCATGACTTTAATATTCAGTTAAACTCTTCACCATTTAATATTTTGCGAGAAAACTTTTTACATGGAGAATATCAATAGAAACGTAATTTCAGTAGCTTTCCATTGATATATTTCGTTTTCTGATAAATGAATTAGCAGCATGCATAAATTAGCGTTAACTAAATTAATAACCTCATCAATCGGGAAAAATTACCCGATTTCATGGTTATTTATTTAGTTAACGCTCATTTATGCATGCTGCTATATAATTCATTTATCAGAAAACTAAATATATCAATGGAAAGCTAATGAAATTCCGCTTCTATTGATATTCTCCATGTAAAAAGTTTTCTCGCAAAATATTAAATGAGAGCTGGAGTTGGTGAATATTAAGTTCATGCATATTTCTTGAGTCTCATAATGGCCTTTCTTTAGTGTGTTTTACGGTTTTTTATTTGATAATATTATAGAACAAACATTTCCGAAGATAACAGTATATCTTTTATACTGATAAACATATATTTGGTAGGGGAAAAGTACCATAAGCTGGCAAACACGGGCGGCCAGTGGAGTTTGTTGGTCCTCCAGCTCGCATCTCCCGCGCCTGTCGCAGCCACAACAAGGGCTGTGACGTCACGTACAAGGCACCTATTAGCTAGCCGTGAACGTCCCGTCCCCTACATAAGAAAATCAGAAAATAAGGAAGCTACAAGAGACCGTGAGACTGTAACACGTCCCCGACCACTCACACCAACTCTCTAGCTTCCTTGCCTCACACGCTGCTGATAAACAATGGAGGTCGCAGCTCGCAGGTCATGCAGCCATTACACAATACAGGTGAAATCATCCGTTATAAAAAAAGCTAGGCTGCATCACAATCCTACTGCTGACCTTGAAATGCCCGCGCCGCTGTGTATCAATGGCCCACAAGGGGAAGAGGAAGACGTGAGCACGGCAGCGGCAGGACACACTGGAGGCCAAACACAACACTGTCACGGACTGAGCCCGACCCTCGACCTCGATGACGTCATGCGCTCAACCCTCAACGTGATTCTTTGACAGCATCTTTTGTTTTCATGTCACTTACCGTAGATAACACTGTAATCGCCACCTGCAATAATGTCGCCAGCCGCCATATATTACGAATTATAGCATTACTACTGCTGTGTATGTGCCACTGAAGATGATACACGGTAGTTTATATCATGACTGTATAATCTACCCTCTTTCAGCGGTTTTATGCTTGGTATCTGCAAGTATATACGGCTTCAAATTTCGCTACTCGTTTTTTTTCGGGCGACGACGACGGCGGGAGGACACTCGATCAGAAGATAAACACTAGCTGGCGATCTTAGTGTAGGTCGCCACTCGGTGGATATTTTTGTAATGTGTTCATTTATAGTCATAATATGACACAGATGAAGACACAAAATGACACAGACTCTCCAGATAGCCCCTTCTAACTTTCCTGACGTCATGGATGTAGAAATGTAAGTGTTAACGCCACCAGACGGGTGTAAATCGAAAAAAACGTCCTGGCGACTTTAGTGTTGTCTACAGTACAATTAACATCGGGAACATTATCACTCCTGCGTCTCTTTATGAATGTGGAGTACAACTTTTATTCAGTCCTCATTCTCCTCAACACACAGTTCAATGCCATACTTTTTGCTATACGAAGTGGCCTTGAAACCTTGAAAAACACCCGCACCGACGCAGAAAAACACCTTATAAAACCTTATATATAAACCTTATTTAACACGGTGAGGAATGTGGTCTTAACTGTAGCTGTGACCCTGACGAGGCTGACGTAGCCACACGCGAAATGTTGCACAAGGCCCGGCAAGTGATGGGCCTGCTAATGGCTATCCCAGGACCGGTGACCACGATGAATAAAAAAAATATACCTATCTGGGATGACCTTTCCCACCACCACGGCGCGGGACAAAGCCAACCATTGACGTAATTAACACATTCAACACAACACAGCTGAGAGAAAAGAACATAAAGGACACAATGGATTATGTTAGTATAAGGACAGAAAACTAATGAAAATGTTTTAGCATCCCTGGTGAAATAGCCAAGGGGAGAGTTGACAAGATTGTTAACGAAGGAGACGAAGTTGAAGAGGACCTATGAAGCGATACTTAAAAGTCTAAGGTCACAAGAAGAAGAAGAAGCCAACTTACCGTTGAAAAAAAAACGTCAAAGGTCACAAGAAGCCAACTTACTGTTGAAAAAAAAACGTCAAAGGTCACAAGAAGAAGAAGCCAACTTACCGTTGAAAAAAAACGTCAAAGGTCACAAGAAGAAGAAGATGAAGCCAACTTACCATACGTCCTGCCTTCCTCCTTTGCTAAATCACTGCAATTATAAACTATCCACTTTAACAAAATTCAATCACCAGCCTGAACATGTGAAGTGAAGTGTATGGGAAAAAATAGTTATACATATATATATTTATATTTAATTTGGTATTTCAAAATTTTGTTACTGGTCATTTGGATGGACAAGTCAGTGCTTCTCCCCAATCATGGCCAACGTAGCGGGAGATGGACCTTAACATACTCATACAAAGGAAAATCTCCTAATACGCTTCATATACTCAAAATATATATACAAAATCCTGATAGTAGTGTAAGTAAAATCCTGTATAAATAGCGCTAAGTGGAGATTGGTGGTTCAGCAAATGATGGTTGGATTATAAAATATATATCGTAACAACTTGGTGGATTAAGGGAGCTGCTTCCACCATCCTCCACTTTTACAATGACACAAATAATGAGAAGAAAGATGAACTGCTAAGGAAAAATTATCACAATACAATGGTTGCATGACTAGAGAATAATGATTAACCCCTTGAGACCCAGAACGTAATTTCCATTGTAATTTGGGTACCATTAGACAATTTTTAGTGAATATAGGCAATATTTTATAGATATGACCTGTTCAGTATCCTTGTCGACTAACTAATTTGGTATATTGTTACTTTTCGTGATTTTATGGCTAACAGACGATTTTATATAGTAAAGGAAAGATCTGGGTGTGAAGGGGTTTAACAGTGAGATTTGATGCCCTCGGGATATGAAGCACAGAAGGCAATGGCTCTGTGACTAAAGGGATTGGATGGAGTGGAGAACCGGACCTATCGAGTGCATAATTTTAATCACTCAGTTCATCAAATGGTGTGACAGTTGTGGTAGTAGTAGCAGTAGTAGTAGTAGTAGTAGTAGTAGTAGTAGTAGTAGTAGTAGTAGTAGTAGTAGTAGTAGTAGTAGTAGTAGTAGTAGTAGTAGTAGTGATGATGATAGTAGTAGTAGTAATGATAATATTAGTAGTAGTAGTGTTAGTAGTCTTAGTAATAGTAGTAGTAGTAGTAGTAGTAGTAGTAATAGTAGTGGTAGTAGTAGTAGTAACAGTAGTAGTAGTAGTAGTAGTAGTAGTAGTAGTAGTAGTAGTAGTAGTAGTAGTAGTAGTAATAGTAGTAGTAGTAGTAGTAATAGTAGTGGTAGTAGTAGTAGTAGTAGTAGTAGTAGTAGTAGTAGTAGTAGTAGTAGTAGTAGTAGTAGTAGTAGTAGTAGTAGTAGTAGTAGTAGTAGTAGTAGACAGTAGTAGTAGTAGTAGTAGTAGTAGTAGTAGTAGTAGTAGTAGTAGTAGTAGTAGTAGCAGCAGTAGTAGTAGTAGTAGTAGTAGTAGTAGTAGTAGTAGTAGTAGTAGTAGTAGTAGAGGTAGAGGCAGTCAAAGTAGTATGAACAGTAGCAGTAATGGCTAACAATAAAAGTGGTAGCAGTAGGTAGTAGTAGGTAGTCATAGTGTGATCAAAGTTTTAGCAGTAGTAATACACACTTGTGCCATGTTGAAAATGATACATGAATATAATAAAGCCAACTTAAAATGAGCTGTATACACTACTAGCTTCCATGAAATAACCATCTTTGGTACAAATATCAACTGCAAAAAACACAAGCTGACATCTCCCCCCCTCCGCCCCCCCAGGACTCCCTTCCCCCTCAACCACTGAAGGCAGCATCAAAGCCTCGTGTCTCAGCAGCTTGGCAGAATGTACTCTAATAAATAGTTCCTGTTCACCTTAGCATAACCTGTGGCAGCATCCAACAACCCAATATACATCGTAAGTAAGTCGTAAGTCATCATCCTAAGTAAAATATATACTATGATTCGTTAACAGTACATACTATAAAGATACTAAGTAGCCAATGATTGGTTTTGGTTTTTGAAATGAGGTAATTGCATCGTTGCATCCACCATTAAGTATTCCGTTTCCTGTACTGTTTTTTTTAACGAGGTGAAAAATCCTAATCCCTTGCTGATTACTGACTGATATTTGATGCCAGGAGAAGGGAATACTACAGTTCTACTAAATCTCAGCTATATTTTATCATAGTTAACCATATCATCAGGTAGCTAAACATAGGCATAATTTTAAGCATGAGACCTTAAGATAGAATTGAATTTTCGCCTCGTTAAAATAAATAGAGTATAGTTAAGTGTTGTGTCTGTGGATCGCCACGGGCCATGGCAAGGTGTTCAGGTGTTACAGTCTGCCTCTGCCTTGCACTGTACTGACACCGAGGCTTTCGACGCTCATTCCCCCATCTTATTAAGTAGGCTTTTTGGTTAGAGGATCACTTAAGTTGCCTCTTATTAAGTAGGTGATTTTTAAGGCAAATATCTTTTTCAACTGCATGGGAAAATAATTAACATATATATGGCATTATTAACACATTTACAAAAAAACGTATTTGTAACTTCAAAAATATTTCAACAACCTTTCAAACGTCAATTACGGAAGTCATATTTCTTAAGTAATGCTAAAACACATGTCAGAGATATTCCCGGACAAGAGTCAGATCACTGTTCTCCCTGACTCAAGGAGATTTGTCTTGTAGCTCCAACAGGATTGCTTCAGCTGTACATGCCATTGTAATATATCTTTACACCACTGTTTAATCAGGAGTTATATATCCTGATATGAAACAGGCTTCAACAAGCTATGATGACAGCCACAACAGGTCATTAGTGATATGAGTACAACCTTGTCTTGGTTAACATTGTGACTTGAGGCAATTTGAGCTATAATGCACAGCAAACTTATTCACTTACATATTTGCAAAACTTAAGTCTCACAGAGACTGTGCAAAAGGCTTTCCTTACTACTAATTCATGCATACATATATATACATGTATATATATACATGTATATATATATATATATATATATATATATATATATATATATATATATATATATATATATATATATATATATATATATATATATATATATATATATAAATACACACACACACACACACACAGGAGTGTCCCTCAAGTGTTGAGCCAATGGTGTGCTCTCCAGAGTAAGCAGTACATGGCTCTGGGTGCCACGGGCTCAGACTGGGCTGACCGGGGCATGGGTGCATAGCGGCCCAGCAGGTTGCGGTAGCCCTTGCCTATCGTGGCCAGCAGAGGGGTGGGACTCTGCACCCCTTCTCTGTCCACGCCAAAACCATCTGGGTGATCCTCAGACCCGCCTTGATCCAAGACCACGGACACTGGAGGGAGAGGAACTATGGCACGCACCTCATTCTCATACGGCCTGAACACGGTGATGGGACGCATTGACCCCGCCTCCGCCACCACCACGCAGCCCCAGGTGGTGCCCACGTACACCTCACTGCCACACACAGCCACGGCAGTCACCTGATAGAGGATACCACTCATTATTTCTCACATTGTGCTTATTTAACATTTTAAGGATAATGTACTGTTAATTTTATTCTTCAAGTTAAATACTTGTAAAAATAAATGTGAAGTTACTGCACAATATTTCATCTTTTTCCTCGGTGCTTCTCAATGTATGTACTATGGGCTCCAATTGGAATCGCTACAAGCTACAAGGGTAAATTTGGAGAGGAGGAGACTTGGCAGCGCTAGAGGTAAGTATTGACAGTTCACTTGACTTGCTAATCCCATACAGGAGGGTGACCCCCCCCCCCCCTCTCTCTCTCTCTCTCTCTCTCTCTCTCTTATTATTGCTATTAGTCTATTATCATTATTATTATTAATATTATTATTATCATATTCGCATTATCATTATTATTATTAATACTATTATTCGCATTATTGCTGTTATTATTATTATTATAAATTTAGAGGGAGAAGGAGGTGTGTGCTTATCTCTCTCTCTCCCTCTCTCTCTCTCTCTCTCTCTCTCTCTCTCTCTAACACTAAGATTTTCCCACACTTCACCGTGTTTATGTTTCCTTATCTTTTCCTTCCTTCTTCACTTATCTTCCCTCCTCCCCCCTCCTTTACCCTTCCCTCTTCCCACCTCCCCCTTCTATCCTTCTCTCCCTCCCTCCTCCCCTCTTCCCTCCCTCCCCCTCTTTCCCTCCTTCCCTCTCGTTGTGAGACATAAAATTGTTAAGCGTCAATCTGCCTCTCTCTAACTCATCTTGGCCTATTTTGGTCGAGAGAGGAGATACACACACCTCCTTCCCTCTAAATTTATAATAATAATAATAATATACAGCAAAATGCGAATAATAGTATTATAATATAATGATAATGCGAAAGAAATAAAATATTAATTATAATAAGATATAGACTAATAGCCAGGGGCTAGTAGGCCTGGGCATTGGGGCTTTTAGCCCCAATGTTTTATGAATAGCCCGATCTCAAAACCTTTTTTTGTTTTTAATTTATTATTTAATTTTTTCTCACAAAAGTAAGATAGTCTGACTGGGCAACAAATTAATTAAATAAAAAACAGATATTGGTTAGATGTTACTTAGCGTTGCTGTGACATCCTTTTCACAGGACATGAAGAGGTGGGAGAACAGAGGAGATGAGATCATGACAAGGAGACACAAAGACTTTGGAGAGGTGAGAAGAAACCCCTTAGGACCTTATCAAGCAAAACTTTTTTTTTTGGGGTTTTATCTCTTTTTAAAAAAAAAATAAAAGAAGTTAACCCCAATATTTCCCTTTTTTTTTAAAAATTTTTCTGTTTCGAAGTTACCTACAATTTTAGGGAGTTGGAGCAAGTGGTCTCACTTTTTATATTCCCCCCCTTTCCCCTCTAAAAAAATTTGTTTCCCTTTAAAAAATTGCTTGGCGGGGCTAACCAAAATTTTTAAGATTAAATACCCCCCTATATATATATATATATATTATAGGGTTTATTATTATTATTAAAATTTTTAATAAAAAATATTTTTATTTTTATTCCCCCTTCCCTCTTCTTTCTCGTCAAACAAAAGTTTTTTAGGAGGGTGGGGTAGGTCCTTTTTTTCTTTTCCTATCCCCCTTTCTTAACTTCTTTCTTTTATTTTTTTGAACTTCTCCTCACTCCTTCCTCTCACTACACACCTCCTTCACCTCCTCCTTCCTACAATATAAATATTTCCAATGCAAGGCAATACTTTATAAACACCTAGGAAGAAATTTGGGTTGCACCCTCCCAGCCCCCCCCAAAAACCCCATTTTGGTAGTCCTCCACGCCGGGTTAAACTGTGCTGCATGGCTAATTTGGGGTTTTCCCAGAAAAACCTTTGGGCTTGTATTATTCATTCAGTCACCACGCAGGGATGCTTTGCCAACACTATAAAATAAAAATTCATTATATTTTCCAAGTAATAAAAATCTAACCCAAATCCTTGCACTCCCCTCACCGTTTCACTCTTTCTTATAACCTTTTCCCTTTTTTTATGTTTTTCCATTCCCATGTGACCAGGCTGGGCAAATTCAAATACATTTATTTAAATACTTTTAAATACATTTGTGTATTTAGAAATGTATTTAAAAATACTTTGGTTTCATGCATTTAAATACAGTACTTAAATACTTTTATGGGTATTTAAATACATTGTATTTAAATACATTTAATATAAAATTTGAAATACTTTTTTATCAGTTAACTTTTGACTTCTGGCATCTAGCAAATAACATCTCTTACAATTTTTCTTCTTCATCTTTCCCTCCTATGCTTCACCCAGATGGCTCCACAGCTGTCTCATCTATTTCTAAGCTGAACTCTTCGCTCAAACCTTTGCTAAAAAGTCCACTCTGGTTGATGAAGGGCTTGTTCCTCCTTCTCCTCCACCCTCTGACTTTATTATGCCTGTTTTTAAGATCCTTCGTAATGATGTTTTCTTTGCCCTTTCTGGCCTAGATCCTTGGAAGGCTTACGGTCCTGATGGAGTCCCTCCTATTGTTCTCAAAAACTGTGCTTCTGTGCTTGCACCCTGCCTGGTCAAACTTTTCCGTCTTTGTCTATCTACTTCCACCTTTCCTTCTTGCTGGAAGTTTGCTCACATCCAACCTGTTCCTAAGAAGGGTGACCGTTCTAATCCTTCAAACTACCGTCCTATAGCTTTGACTTCCTGCCTTTCTAAAGTTTTTGAATCTATACTTAATAAAAAGATTCTTAAGCATCTATCTGCTCACAATCTTCTATCTGATCGTCAGTACGGTTTCCGTAAAGGGCGATCTACTGGCGATCTTCTAGCTTTCCTAACTGAATCTTAGTCATCCTCCTTTTGGGGTTTCACTGAAACTTTTGCTGTTGCCCTTGACATATCAAAAGCTTTTGATAGAGTCTGGCACAAATCTTTAATTTCCAAACTACCCTCATGCGGTTTCTATCCTTCTCTCTGTACCTTCATCTTAAGTTTCCTTTTAAACCGTTATATTGCAGCTACTGTAGATGGACATTGTTCTTCTCCTAAATCTATCAATAGTGGTGTTCCCCAGGGTTCTGTCCTATCACCCACTCTCTTTCTATTATTCATTAATGATCTTCTTTGTCTAACTCAAAGCCCTATCCATTCCTACGCTGATGATTCTACCCTGCATTTTTCGACGTCCAACTCAACAGGAACTAAGTGATTCACGGAGAGATGCCACCGAGCGCCTAACTTCTGATCTTTCTATAATTTCTGATTGGGGCAAAGCAAACCTTGTCTTGTTTAATGCCTCAAAAACCCAATTTCTTCACCTATCTACTCGGCAAAACCTACCAGATAACTATCCCCTCTTCTTCAATGACACTCAACTGTCTCCTTCTACAATGAACATTCTAGGACTATCCTTTACTAAAAATCTGAACTGGAAATCTCACTTCTCATCATCTCTTGCTAAAACAGCTTCTAAGAAGTTAGGTGTCCTGTGGCATCTGCATCCTTTTTTTTTATCCCTCCCAGTTGCTTGCTCTGTACAGGGGCCTTATCCGCCCATGTATGGAGTATGTCTCGCATGTTTGGGGAGGATCCACTCATACAGCTCTCCTAAACAGAGTTGAGTCAAAAGCTTTTCATCTCATCAACTCCCCTCCTCTGACTGACGACTGTCTTCAATCCTTAAATCACCGGCGGAATGTTGCTTCTCTTGCTATCTTCTACCGTTATTTTCATGCTCACTGCTCTTCTGAACTTGCTAACTGCATGCCTCCCCCCCGCCCGCGGCCTCGCTGCACAAGACTTTCTACTCATTCTCATCCCTATTCTGTCCATCTTCCTAAAGCAAGAGTTAATCAGTATTTTTACTCTTTCATCCCTTTCACTGTTAAACTCTGGAACTCTCTTCCTATTTCTACTTTTCCACTTTCCTACGACTTAAATTTTTTCAAGAGAAGAGTAACAAGACACTCTCCGAACTAAATTGGCACACCCCTCTTTATTTTTATTCTCTTACTGTCTTCTTAATAGGGACTGGCAACTAAGCGGGCTTTGTGTTACCTATTTTTGTTCTGCCCTTGGCCAGTCCTTTGTGATGTAAAAAAAAAGAAGTTAATTTGGCCATAAACCCGCCCAACTATCTGGCAACCCTGATGTTACAGTGAACCAGTGTTTCCACTGGTATGGAAATGTCCTGATTTCAAGTAAATTTATGCCTAAGAAGGAAATTTATAAGGAAACCCAAAATCTAAGGAAATCCTAAGAAAATGCACTTTTTTCGAACATGTTACAATTTGTGTGTATTTAAAATGTATTTACAAATGTATTTAAATACAATTGATGTATTTAGTATTTAGTATTTAAATACATTCGTAAAATGTATTTAGTATTTAGTATTTAAATACATTTCTCCCATGTATTTGGTATTTAGTATTTAAATACATTCAATGTATTTAGTGCCCAGCTCTGCATGTGACCTCTGATGTCTGGCACATTTCCACCTTTTTGGCATTAAATCAATCAATCAATCCAATATCACTCCCATGCAATATCAGCTCCAGTGGTGGCTCGTGGCATAGGGCTGCAAAGCTGTAGCACCCCCAGACACTCACTGCCAGGTGTATGATTCCCTTAGAAACAACAGAATTGATACACTACTAATAAATATATCACAATAAAAAGTCATTATATGTTATTTAATTATTTTTTATACGTTACTAAGTGAATTTTCATTACGTAAAACCAGACCAAAATTTAAGTTACTTTCATATTTGCTGTACGATTCATGTCTGCGCCGCTGCCGCGCCACTTGCGAACACAGTCAGCTGCGGTCAAGGCAGCTAAGTCTCGTCCCTCTCATGTTTACAGTGCGTGTGGACGGTGTGGTGATAGTGTTTTCTTTAATTACCCTATGACTATGGGAAATCCAGTGAAGTATTTGCAAAACATCAACTTATCCCAGCTGACTTTAAATGAAAAGACTGAAATCAAGCGGTACCGACTTTATTTTCAAGTAATACTGTAATTCTACCATCACATATAGGTATCTATGTACCATATAGGTACTCCGTGGTGTAGGGGAAGCACGCTCGATTCACAACCGAGAAGTCCCGGGTTCGATCCCCGGGCGTAGCGGAAACAGTTGGGCTGTTTCCTTAAAACCCGAGCCCCTATCCACTCAGCAGTGATTGGGTACCGGGTGTTAGCCGGGGGTTTGTAATCCACCTCCCGGGGTGCTGGCTTCGGTCAACACTATAAGCACTAGTAGACAGCTTTCTAGGGGTAGTTTGTGAGAGAGCTGTCTGGTTACAGCGGAGATCCACTCAGCGTCGTCGATACGACGAAATTATTCAAACAAACATCAAACAAACCTCAGCCATCCCTTCTACTACCACCCCCACCACTACTACCATGCCCTGAAATGGGCCGTAAACCTCCACTACAACTCATACCTGAGTTTGGTAAAATTAATGTATCCTACTGTTGTGTGAAGCTTGCAGTCCCTCCATTTTATTTTATCACGAGCCGCCACTGATCAGTTCCACAAAATCTCTAAATTCTGGTTGTCACATTATCACTCTTCATTATATTCACCTCATTTTCAGCCCCTGCCATACGCATACCATTCATCCGTCTCTATAACACGTCTTTCACCCACGCAAACGTCATCCACGGTACTACACCCGCCGTAGTCATCCGTCTGCCGCAGTTGTCGTCGAGGCTAATTAGAACATGACTGTGTCTGGATTCAAGTATTTTTTACCTTTCTTTTGTTTCTACAGGTCAGAACGAGTGTGAAAGTAACAATGAAATGTGCAAACAAAAAAAAATCATGGTTAGGTTAGGTTAGTTTGAGGGTTAGGTTAGAACGTTAGAGTAGGTTAGTTTAATGGCTTGATTAGGTTATTATTTGATGCTTTAACAACTGGAGCGTGTTTTTTTCCCGTCAAAATGTCTAAGAAGTGTATTATTAGAAATTTGTCATCACTTATTCGAATTGCAAAAAACCTTTTAGGTTTGCATAGGAAAAAACTATCTCTATTAGGGAAAGCATCACATATCAAGCAAAAAAAAAAAAAACTTATCTGAGAATCTTGCAACAGTCAAACTAAATTTTACCGGGGTCGATCATGGCGTAGTACTCGACGAAAGTGGATTTAGCTTCCTCGTCACGTGCTGTGTTGAGGGTGGACGCAAGATCAAGACTTTTAAAGTGTCTATTACTGTCTTTAAGTGTCTTTATAGTGTCTATTAATCCAAGGCCAAGAAAGGAAGGTCAGCCAGCCTGCACCCATAAGTTAATCCCTCTCCCTGTTCACCTTGGGTGGACGTGCTTGTGCCTTGTGTTGTGTGGCGCAGCGAGACGTCCTGCAGGTGGGTGTGACGTGTGACGGGATGGCGCCTGAGGGTCGTTCAAGGGTGGCCGGGTGTTGCTGAAGAGGCTACCCGCCGATGACACTACCCTAGATAACACTATAGTCGCCAGTCACTTGCCACTGCACTAATGTCGTCAGGCACAATATATTATGAATTTTAGCATCACTACAGACTTTTATGTACCACTGAAGAGGCATGCACAGAAGTTTATATTATGTACATCACACTACATGTCTTCAGTGGCATGTAAAGTCTGTAGTGATGCTAGAATTTGTAATATATTGTGCCTGGCGACATTAGTGTAGTGACAAGTGACTGCCGACTATAGTGTTATCTACGGTAGTAGCAACGCAGGTAGCACTAGCATGGGCGTAGTTAGGCCTGGGCATTGGGGGCTGTAGCCCCGAATGTTTTATGGATCTCAAATCCCTTTTTTTTTTTTTTTTTTTTTCTCACAAAAATAAGATAATGACTGGGGCAACATAAAATTATAGTAAAAAACAAGATATTTGGTTAGATGTTACTTAGCGTATGCTGATGACATCCTTTTTCTGAGCAGGACATGAGAGGTGAAGAGAACAGAGAAGATGAGGAGTGCATGACAGAGGAGACACCAAAAGACCTTTTGGAGAGGTGAAGAAGAGAATATCAGATGGACAAGACACAGTTAACAGAAGTGCATTTTTTTCCAAGTGCATTTTTGTGTGTCCTTGGTCAGTCCTTTGTGATGTAAAAAAAAATATATAAAAAGTATTTATAAGACCGAGGTTGGTCAGATTTCAGTACTGAATAAAGAGAGAGTCCTGAATTCACCCTCCTGTATGGGATTAGCAAGTCAAGTGAACTATCAATACTTACCTCTAGCGCTGCCAAGTCTCCTCCTCTCCAAATTTACCCTTGTAGCTTGTAGCGATTCCAAATGGAGCCCATAGTACAGTGGTATCAAATGTGGGATACCATCATGTGTTAATGATGCAATATTCAGGTACGTGTGTACATCTTTTCATGAGGTAAGAATGCAAATTACAGGACAGATTTTACAACAGATACGAACCAAATGAGCAACCTTGAGTCATAAGAACATAAGAACATAAGAAAATAAGAAGAACATAAGAACATAAGAACATAAGAACATTAGAACATAAGAACATAAGAAGAACATTAGAACATAAGAACATAAGAAAATAAGGAAGCTACAAGAGGCCGTGAGACCTATACGAGGTAGTTCCAGGGTCAGTGACATGAGGCACTCCCCTCGCCGCTCACCTGGCAGTGTGACGGGGAGAGGTGCTCCTCGATGCTGATGGACTGCAGGCTCTCGAGCACGGGACCATCTTGGAGCAGTCCAGCCGGTTCACCACCTTCTGCTCCCCGGCATCCCAGTGGTACACAACACACCCTGCCAACACACAGACACCTTACTGCACCTCTGTTTGATGTACATATACATGCATCTATATACTAAGGTCCTTCAATGGTGTCTATTTTGATAACTTTTCTTACATACAGAAAGCCTTCTCCTAAATGTGTGGGGCGGCACAAAAAAAAAGAGCAACTCGTTCACAAAAAAACACCTAAATGCACATTCTAAATACTATATATAAGATTTTGAAAACAATTATAGTAAAAAATTCATATTTCAAATATTAAGGATAATTTTCACTGATCTTGGTATTCACACTAACCTCTTGAATGCAACACAAACTGAGCCACTGCATTTCTTTGCATCAAGTATTGTCACAAATGAGTGCAATTTATCACAATACATTCACTACATTCTTTACTATATTTATGAAAATATTTCCCTGCTGAATACTGAGTCAGCCATGATTGAGACTAATCTTACTTCACATTCATTATGTGTTCTTGTGTCATATTCAGTATGCAGTTCTTGAGCCTTACTAGGGTACACAGAGGACCTTACCAGGGTACACAGAGGACCTTACCAGGGCTTACTTACCAGGGTACACAGGGCTTACCAGGGCTTACTTACCAGGGTACACAGGGCTTACCAGGGCTTACTTACCAGGGTACACATAGGACCAAATGGAGTTTCTGAGGTGAGGAGAGACAGAGGAAAGGTTCTGTGGTGCGTGGAGTATCAACACATCGGCCGCGGAGTCACTTGGAGGTGGTGTGGAGGAGTTGAAGTGAGACACAGTGTCCTGGCTGATGACTAGCCCATCATCGCGCAGGCAAAACACACTCATGGTTCCCTGACTGCCACCGCACCACAGCGACCTGCACAGGCACAGAAATGCAACTTAAAACTTCTTTAGTGAAGAGACTCTAAAACGTACGCCATCAGTGTACTTTGGTATTGATGGAAAAAAAAAAAAAATATCTTGTTACAACTTAACCCCTTGAGGCCCAGAATGTAATTTCTATTGTAATTTGGCTACCATTAGACGCTTTTTAGTGTATATAAGCAATATTTTATAGATATGACCTGTTTAGTATCCTTGTCGACTAACTAGTTTGGTAGATTCAGTTACTTTTCGTAATTTTATGGCTATCAACAGACATTTTTATATAGTTAAGGAAAGATCTGGGCCTCAAGGGATTAAGAAATACATTTGGGTCAGAATTCCCCCTTACCAAGTGTTGTCAGTCTGGGTCACCGCAAGGCAGTGGATCTCATGTGTTGAGCCGGCCAGCTCTGTCATGACAAAGCTGCCCTCGCCCAGGACAGGGGACGTGGGGGTGACGTCGGAGCTACACAGGAAGAGGCGGCCGTTCAGCAGGGCCACCGCCACCCGGCCCAGGGCGTGGAGGCTGCACAAGGACCGCACGGGGGACGACTGGGGGGCGTCTGGCTCCAGGCAATAGCTGAACACTCGGCCGTAGTCCACCATGCTGAGGGAGGAAAATGTCATGCTGTAGTGCTCAAATAGATCACTTGTAGCATATATTTAACATAAGAACGTAAGGAAGCTACGAGAGGCTTCGAGACCTACACGTGGTAGTTCCTGTAAATGGCACATCTTTATCCTTGCTAACAAAAAACAGTCGCTGGATTATTTCCTTGACATGATTGGACCATCAGAAGTCATCATGTTTTAGATGACACTCTTAACTGGCCATGAGACATTGGCCAGGTAAAATACATCATGTTTCCTGCATAGCACTTAAGGTTACTACATAAGCCAGTGCAGTGGGCTGATTAGGCCTTCCTAAGTATTCCCACAACATTTGAAAAAAATACAGGAGGAGCATTTTTTTTCCCCTTTTTTTTATTCTTTCTTGGATGCCATCATGTCACCTTGTCTTTGATTGAGCCCAGGTTCATATGAAATGCTGCGCCACAATCACAGAGAAAACAGCCAGTACAGCAATAATTATATGATGGAGCAGATTCAATGTCAGGGCAATCCGTCACAAGGCTTCCCTACAACACGGGTGAAGGTGACCTCGGAAAACCAAGAGTCGTGGAAAAGATAATTGATTGTCTACCTGTCAGATGATCAAAGGAAACATTCACTTACTTGTAGCCATGAATGTTACCGGCATTGTCGCCCAGCCAGACGTGTTCCCCCACACAGCACATGGCCGTGATGGTGTCTGGCAGACCCTCGATGCTGGTGTAGCCCGCCCAGCCCCACTCCCCGGCCCCAACCATGTCCAGCTGGGGGGAGGTGCGACTCACCCAGATGTTGCCCAGTTCTCGCAGCACCAGCTCCCCATCTACAATATTACAATGCTTTGTTCATGTCTGTGTTGTGTGGTAAGCTTGCTTGCTGCCATTAACATAAATATATGATCTCATAGAATCTGATCGGCCGTCTAACCTCATACAAATTATGGAAAAAACAGACGTTAAACAGGAGGAAAAAGAAGAAAATAGGACAAAGCCTGGTATGGTAAAACCTGTAAAATATAAACAGTTTCAGGGCTGCTAATTCCCACACAGTAAGAAGACAGCCTGTGACTTGCCTTCATCCTTGACATAGGCTGGAGGCACCCTGACAGCATCAATAATGTTGAGGGAGTGGTCAAGGGAGGCCACGTCCAGCAGGTGGGTGAACTCCGGGGCCGAGGCGATGGAGACGATCTGTGAGGCGGAGGGTCTGAAGCGCGGCTGATGGGACCAACACATCACCATCAGGTCCAGCACGTACACCGGGTACTCCGTCTCCTGCACACAAACACACAAACACACATACACGTGAATCAGAAAGTTGAACTGAAGATTAACTGACCATCTATCTATCTCTCATCTATTAAAAGTCCTGCACATACACCGGGTACTCTGTCTCCTGCACACAAACACACAAACATAATAGAAGAGTATAATAGAAGGTTGGAACATAATAGAAGAATATAATAGAAGTATACAGTAAGAACATAATAGAAGGCTGGAATTACTACTTGCACTAACACATAAGACACGTCGTTAAGGGCTACAGAGAGAAGAGATATTGTTATTTCGTACCATTCGTTCAATCTAAAACAATCTCAAAGAACATAAGAACACAAGAAAATAAGGAAGCTACAAGAGGCCGTTAAACCTTGGTAGTTCCTGTAAAACACGTCATACATCATAAAGATAATTGAATCAGAAGGTTGAACTGAATGACTGACTAACTTAGCTATGTTTATATAAGAAGATAAAAACATAAGAAAATAAGGAAGCTACAAGAGGCAGTGAGACCTACACGTGGTAGTTCCTGTTACTTAATACTACCTACATCCACCTTTCATCCCCATCCATGAAATGATCTAGCCTAATTTTAAAGCTCCCTATTGACTCCGCACTGACTACACTAAGAGGAGTAGGTTGAGGGTGTGTTGTGTTGTTACCCTGTGTGTGAGTGCTGGTCGGCCTCCCTCCAGGACATGTTCCTTCACGTTGTCACAGTGCTCGTAGGGCTGGTGGGTCGTCAGCAGCTCGTACATAAACATCCCAAACGAGAAGCAGTCCACCTGGAACACAAATATTTACATGTACATTATGTGTGTGTGTGTTGGAGAAGACTAATTGCATGAAAAAAATCTTTACAGTTATTACCCAAAGGATTTCTCTTTTATTAGTTGAAGTCACGAAAGTATCTTTGAACTATAGAGTATTTTCTATTAACTAATATTGAAGTACACACAACCCTCGTTTTCCCGGACTATTAGGGGGGAGCACTGGTCCGGGAACCGCAAACGTCCGGGAATCGCAACAGTCCGAGACCATTACCCACCCCCGGACGTTTATCCTACTCTAGTATTTACTGTCCGGCAACCGCAATATCAACTACCCCGCCGCGGACTTTTACGTCACTTTGTTGTTGTTTTTAGGGCTGCGAGGATCCCATGGGGAACACTATGAGCCCTGGTGATGTCCTATGATGCTATCACAGGCGCGGTAGTTGACCTGTCTTCCTCAGGAAGGCACAGGTGAGGTGGAGGACAGCGTGTTGCCGTGAGGGGGGGACACCAGCCGCCGCTAGCAGGGTGGGCAGGTCACAGGTGGCGACGTTCAGGGCGAGGAGTTGAGTGTAGCACTACACGGTGGGCGTGGAAGCGCGGACACTGCAGCAGAAAGTGTTCAATAGTCTCAGAGACGTTCCTGCACCAGGGGCAGTGGGGGTTAGGGGACTGACGGAGGTGGTGCAGGTGAACCATGAGTGTTGTGTGCCCAAATGTAAACAATACGACCGCTGAGCATGCTGCCACCTGGCGGGAGGCACGGACACTGACCAGGGGTGACAGGAGACACTCGGACCGCCGGACAACTTTGTCGATTTACGGATTGGACCAGGCATTTGACCGGGACTCTGACATATCCCCGGAACTCGGATTTTGACCGGCAAATCCGATATCCGGGAAATGGAGGTCCGGGAAAACGAGGGTTGTGTGTATAACTTTTTCTTCTGCAAATCTATGAGTCTTTTTACCTTCTCAGTGTACTCCTCCTCGCCGTTGTGCCTCATCATCTCCGGCGCCATGAAGCCCTCCGTCCCGCCGAAGCCTTTAGTGCCCGTCGGTAAGCTGGCCCGACTGATCCCTGGAACCACCATGGAGTTGGGTCATAAAGCAAGCCAGAAATAATAACACTGCATTCTTCTCCTAGCCATACATGCATCTATATATCCCTGTATCAATAAATTATGCACTTTACTATATACTTTTACCATTCTCTGTTGTGGTTTTTTTCATCACAAAGGACTGGCCAAGGGCAAAAAATAGAAGGTAACAAAAAGTCCGCCTGGTTGCCAATCCTTGTAAAGAAGACAATAAGAAGGTAACAAAAGACAGTAAAAGACAGTAAGAAGTAAGACAATAAGAAGACAGTAAAAGACAGTAAGAAGTAAGACAGTAAGAAGACAGTAAGAAGGTAACAAAAGACAGTAAGAAGTAAGACAGTAAGAAGACAGTAAGAAGGTAACAAAAGACAGTAAAAGACAGTAAGAAGACAGTAAAAGACAGTAAGAAGACAGTAAAAGACAGTAAGAAGACAGTAAAAGACAGTAAGACAGTAAGAAGACAGTAAAAGACAGTAAGAAGACAGTAAGAAGACAGTAAAAGACAGTAAGAAGACAGTAAAAGACAGTAAGAAGACAGTAAAAGACAGTAAGACGACAGTAAAAGACAGTAAGAAGTAAGACAGTAAGAAGACAGTAAGAAGGTAACAAAAGACAGTAAAAGACAGTAAGAAGACAGTAAAAGACAGTAAGACGACAGTAAAAGACAGTAAGAAGACAGTAAGAAGACAGTAAAAGACAGTAAGAAGACAGTAAAAGACAGTAAGACAGTAAGAAGACAGTAAAAGACAGTAAGACGACAGTAAGAAGACAGTAAAAGACAGTAAGAAGACAGTAAGAAGACAGTAAGAAGACAGTAAGAAGGTAACAAAAAGTCCGCCTGGTTGCCAATCCTTGTAAAGAAGACAGTAAGAGAATAAAGAAAGAGGGGTGGGCCAATTTAGTTTGGGATTTTTGCTATTCTCTGTTCACACCACAAGATCCTCAATACACAATGGTCTGTCCTCCCCCTAACAAGAAGAGTGGCCAAATTACAAAGACTGCATTCTTCTTCTAGCCATACATACATCTATATTCCCCTGTACCAATATATTATGCACTTCACTTTTTTTTTCTTCTAAATCACAAAGGACTGGCCAAGAGCAAAAAAAAAAAAGAGGTAACTAAAAGTGTGCTGAGTTGCCAGTCCCTATAAAGAAGACAGTAAGACAATAAAGAAAAAGGGGGTGGGCCAATTTAGTTCGGGAGGTGTCTCGTTACTTCTCTCTTGAAAATATTAATACATACCACAAGATCTTCAAAAATATAATGGTCTGTACAAGCTAAGTGTCTGTCTGTCCTGCCCCTAACAAGAGTAGTGGCCACACACCGTAGTCTGCGAGGCGCACGTCAACCCGGGGATGGGGCTGGTGGTGGAAGGGCGGCGGCAGCTCCCACACCAGCACGTTCTCACTCTTGAGGTCTCGGTAGATGATGTGTTGGCCGTGCAGGTACTCCAGCGCCTTGGCCACCTGTGCGGGGAAGGACTTCTAAAGGGACTGAAGGACATGGAAAACATCAAAGCTGAGAGAGAGTCCTTTAGTCCTTAAGCCTTGGAAAATATGAGTAACCATTGATTTCTGTGGCAATCTTATGACTTTATTATTGATAACTGCTATTTAGTATATTTTTTTCCATGCATAACTCAATTTAATTACTCAAAATGATGTGTAGTTATCACTATCAAGATTGATCCTCTGGAGGGACATTAAGAATCATAACTTGAAGAAAGACAGTGTGGATGACGCCATCAAGTGTTGAGCAGGGTTTGCCACCACACCCCAAGGCATGTCCAACACTTCTTGCTTAACAATCTCACGCTACAGAAAGCCTTGCCGCAATCCATTCTTTATAATAGTTATAATGTACGTACTATATAGTGACACCGTGGCTATGACTAAATAAATAAATAAATAATCCCATGTATTAATATATGTTCATCAATAAATAAATGTTCATGCCAAGCTGACCTGCAGGACCACCGCCTGTAGGGTGGGGAGTGACAGCCGGCCACCCGACCGCTGGTAATGCTTGAGGCACTGGTCCAGGGCCCCCTGCGGCGCCAGCTCCAGCACCAGGGCCAGGGGGCGGGGACACACGCCCACCAGGGGCACGATGTGGGGGTGGCGCAGGGCCAGGAGAATGTTGACCTCCTGTCTGGCCGAGCAGTAGGCTTTGCACGCATACTGCAGGGGATCTCTTTCCCATTTGCTCTGGGCAGCCTGGAAAAAAAAATCAAAATAATAATTTTATTTATTTATCAATATATTTAATACTAAATAAAAGAATAAGTTAAGAAATGCCTTACACTCTACGGTATATCCTGAAAACAAAATTTAAGTCACCTATATCAAATCTATGTCACCAAGTACTGCACATCAATCTAGTGATAGTGAGCCAGCTCACTATCACACACGGTGCTACCTGTGGGGTGGCATCAAAGAACAATTAGAGGAAAGGAATCCCATTCTTTCTCACTGCTCTAAAGTAACGGCAACAGAGCACTTGACCAAACATAGGTATATGCACAAGACACTAGTCCATAATAAGTCATGCCTTCAAAGTCCTCTTCTATGAATTAGTTAAAGAATAACAATGGCATTATGCGGTGAGTCACATGAAACTAAAGCATTAGGTTCGCTACTTTCTATGTACAACAGTGTCTATATTGCCCACCTTATATACTATATCTTATTTGCTTTAGTACTCAAGTTAATTTCTGTTGCTGTTTTTCCTGTATGCCTTCGGGTGAGAATAAAATAATAATAATTATTATTATTATAGTGACAAACGTTTACCTTGAAGGCCACAATGGCACTCTGCCGGGCGTTGGGTCCCGGGTCGACGGGCTGCAGCATCTTGAGTGCCACGTCCATGGGCCCCCCACTCAGGCGGTTGCGACAGGACCCCTGGAAGACGAACCCAAAGCCCCCGCGCCCCAGCAGCTTGCCTTGCTTGATGACGTCGGGCCGCACCAAGTACCGGTCACCCAGGTCCAGGAAAACCTGTAGCAAGAGGCTCTCAGATTATAGAAACAAAGCAAAGAATATATTTATCTTCATGGCGTGGTGTACACCATTTATGGTCTTCTGTGGCTTGAATTGCTTCTGAATCTCATCTGCCTACCATGCATTTTCCCTCCTTTCCTTTTCCCTTACTCTTTCACGATTTCTTACTTCTTTCATGATAAAAAAAAATCTACCTCCTTGTTTACATTTTTTGAACACTAAATCTGCCTTAAATTTAGTGAATAACATACATTACCTATCTTCAACCACCTTTGGAGCAAAAACCTTCAAATCCTTCATTGAAGAAGTAAAGAAGTCATTTAAGAAGTAAAGAAGTAAAAAAAGTCTCTTTAACATGGCAGAACAGGTGAAGACAAGAGACAGGCACGTACGGTGTCCGGGGCAATCTGTGCCAGGAGGAGGTCGGCGTGGAGGGGACAGGGCACGGAGCGGGCGGTGTAGGCGGCCAGGATGCATTCCTCCACCATGAAGGAGTACACCACCGGCGTCACCTCCTGGGCACCGCTGCCGTCACCCTCGGCGTTGCCGCCGTGGTCCAGGTCCGGCCGGCCCTCCGCCGAGGCCTTGCGGCTGGGGGGGGGGCAGGGGAGGGGAGGCAGCGGTGAGAGCAAGCCTGGCACTTTGCCTTGTGCTATATGGTTTTGAATTTGCCAAGCAAATTTCACCAAGCATTTGTGCCAAATGCTTGGTGAAGCTGAATATAAATGTTTCCTTGTACTCATGGTAATGTTCAGAAATCAAGGTTTCTTACTTGTCACATCCATGAGTGTCTATAAAGTGTTGAACATCCATAAAGTGTTGAACAACATAGTTTACACCTATGGAGTTCATGAAATATATTTGAGCATGCGTATGATGCAATTCTAAATACAAAGCCAAATACAACTACAGTACATCAGGAAAAGAATTTCCTAGAAGAATCTATGAAGAATATGCAATTGCAATAAACATTCATGCAGTGCACCTAATGAATATTGGTCCTTGTAGGCTAAATAAAACAACAAAGAACAGATTAACTGAAACCGTATAAATAAAACGGGAAGAAAGTTGTACATAACATATACTTTCAGGACAGTAACGATTATAAATACAAAACATGAGCCAGAGTCCCAGCATGCCGTGCCACAACAACCCTGCCTGAGGTGGCCAGGCAGAGGCGGGACAAGACTCACCTGGAGGTTGTGGACTCTGCCCCCACGCCGCTGTCCCCGTCGGAGGTGTAGGACTCCCGGGACCCCCAGCTGCGTCTTGGCAAGGGTGGGGACATGTTGCCTCCCCCACCTCCCGCTGCACCAGCCGGGGACACCCCCCCACCACCCCCTCCGGCAGGGGTGGATGTGGAGGAGTTGTGGCCCCCGGGCTGTGATGCCACACACCCAAAGGGCATGGTGGCAGGATGGGCCTGAGGTGCAAGGAATTACCGTGTGAATCTGTACATAGTGATATAGTACATGGGGACAGCGTTTAGGTATCTTCTGTCCATTTCACTATACTAGTATCTCGTAGTAGTAGTATTTATTTTAACCCAGAGAACAACACACACCACAATTCACAGCCCTTGCCTTTTTAAAATGTCTAGTCTCTCATAGTAACCTGAATTTAGTTCTCCCAGCTATGCAACACAACATGCTCCTTCCAGGTATTATATTCACACACGTCATTCATCTCATCAGTAATAAAGTAATATGTAAACCCTTGTTACTACTTTCAATCAAGTCCTCACCACCCACATGCTTAGATCACACTTCACTCCATGCTATACACTGCCATTCATGATAACACTGATTAAATGACTTCAAATAACCACATTAGCATCCCTTAATTTCTGAAATCATCTCCCCTTGACCTGGTACCATTATTGTCTCTCCAACAACTATGTGCAATGCAACCTCCTGCTTCAAGGCCTGGCTACGTTTTCCTTTACCTGCTGGGCCGGCGCCAGGCTTCCCAGAAGACTGTTAGTGAGGAGTGAGCGCTCCAGAGAGGAGGTGTGGGAGGCAGTCAGATCCTGGTGGGGTGCCATGCATGTTAGTCCTTCAACCTCAAAGCTTGTTAAATATCGTTAGTTGAAGAGATGAAGGATCTTTTTGACTTAAGGCAAAGCAGTAGAGGCTTTATGATGTCATTTTACAAGGAGCAATTAAGGAAGCAGTCAGCAAAGTGGGTGAGATACATAATTACAACTGGGCAGCGTCTTTTTTCTAGACAAAGCACATTTTAAATAAATTTCCAAGAGATGAAGTCAGTGTGTGTTAGTTAGACTGGAGTATATATAAGTTAGAAATGAAGAAGAATAGTCAAGGTGTACATGGATGGGTAAGGCAAGGTTAGGATAGGTTATATGGAAGGGTAAGGCAAGGTTAGGATAAGTTATATGGAAGGGTAAGGCAAGGTTAGGATAGGTTATATGGAAGGGTAAGGCAAGGTTAGGATAGGTGGGTTGTCGCAGCTCACCTGGGAGATCTGTGAGGCCGTCATGGAGCAGTACAAAGGGTTCATCTCCACAAAGGAGCCCCAGTTTTCAGGCAGCTGCCGGGCCTGGGGGTGGTTGCCCGGCCCCTCGTGCTGCCCGTGGCACTCCAGACACACCGGGCAGGGCACCAGGCGGGTCACCAAGAACTTTCCCTCACTGGTGTGGACAAAGCGTGTGCCCAGTGTGGGATACCTGCAGGGCACACCAGAGGAAAATAGTCATAAGAACATGAGAACATAAGAAAATAAGGAAACTACAAGAGGCCGCGAGACCTACACGTGGTAGTTCCTGTTACCTAACACTACCTACATCCACCTTCCATCCCCATCCATGAATTTATCTAGCCTCCCTTTAAAGCTCTCTAATGACTCGGCACTAACTACCTGTCTATTGAGTCCATTCCATCAGTAGTCATCACATCTATATGTTACTTGGTGTTTACCTCTCACATCAGTTTCAGCTTTGGGTACTTCTGTTCCTATAAGGGATGAGCCAAGGATTACCATATACAGTAGCTTTTGGATGAGCCATCAGAAACACATTCATTAGTCATGGCCTCTAGGAACTAAACTAAATTGGCCCACCCCCCTTTCTTTATTCTCTTACTGCCTTCTTTATAGGGACTGCCAACTAAGCACTTTTTGTTACCTCTTTTATTTTGCCCTTGGCCAGTCCTTTGTTATGTAAAATATAAAAATAAAATAAAAGAGGAGTATGGTCATGCCAGAAGTCTTTGATAAACCATTTAGCCCTTCCTTCCATACTGCTGGCTTTTTGTTACCTTCTCTTTTTTTTTTTTTTTTTACCTTGGCCAGTCCTTTGGACGTAAAAAATAAAATAAATAAAAGAGGAGTATGGTCATGCCAGAAGTCTTTGATAAATCCATTTAACCCGTCCTTCAATACATATATATGCTACACATCTTTTCATCTCTCTACATTTTCTCCTACAATGCTGAGCAAAACTTAAATGTGTAACTCAAAATCTCGAGCCGGCTGACTAAGAACATAAGAACATAAGCACATAAGCACATAAGCACATAAGGAAGCTACAAGAGGCCGCGAGACCTACACGACGTAGTTCCTATTATAGTCTGTTATTATATAAGGTCTGACAGGCAGGAGCAAGAAGCCTGACACCCACCAGTCCTCCAGGAGGGTGTCGATGTGGTCCACGGCCAGGGAGAGCAGCTTGGCCACACACTCGGGGGCCGGGTCCAGCACCACACTCTGGATCCCGTTGGCCAGGATGTCCGTCACGGGATTGGCCGGATCCTTGTCTTGGAACGGCCTCTTGATCACCACGGCCTCGTTGGGGAGACAGATTTCCAAAACAGCAGAGTTGTTGACCTGTAGAGGGGTTGACATTACATCCCAGTCCATCAATACATTTTTTTTTATGATATATATAAGAATCTAAATACAACAGGCCATCAAATCTAAGACTTGAATAAAAAAGGAGAAATAAAAAATAAATAAAGGGTATCAGACATTTCCTTCATGCTATGGACTCAGCTCCATTCACTAACCATCCATGATTACAAAACTGATACAGATCATTGCTTGACAGTCTCTCCCCGAGTCCTAAGTACCCAGGTGTACAAACTCCTATACAAAAATTGGCTAAATTTTCAGTTTGACACCGAATTTACTTTGGTGGACGAAACAATTTTTTGTGATTTGCAACAAAAATTATTGAAAAACAAATTGAACCTAACCGAATTTTTACCTAACTATATATAAAAAAAAATAGTGATTTGCGACAGAAAAGGTTAGCAGATTAATTCAAAACACATCAAAACTCACCAGAAAAAAAATAGTTTCGTCCACCAAAGTGAATTCAGTGTCAAACTGGAATACCAAAATGAGTGTCTCTCCTCACCTCAACATCCGACCACACTCCTTCCTGCGGACCAGGAAGCGCATACTCTTGTAGTCATAATACAGATGGTTGGCTTGTGTGGAGGGCTGTGAGGAGCCAGGCGAGGGCACGCTGAGGCCGTGGGGCATGTGGCCCGGGCCGTGGGAGCCGGGCAACACCTCCCTCATGCGGAACAGTGTGGTGTGTGCGTAGTGGAGCTCCATGCCCGTCTGCCAACACCTCCACTCTGCCTGCCCCCCCAGCACCGACGACAGTGCTCGGTCATTCAACACCTGCAAGTGCCAAGTATGCAATGTTGTCATGTGGATATTATGTTCACGTGACTTAACATTACAGCAATGCTACGATACACAGGATGGATATAATAGTTACAATTACCTCCCAAACTAAATTGGCCCACCCCCTTCCTTTATTCTCTTACTGTCTTCTTGATAGGGACTGCCAACTCAGCGGGTTTTTTGTTACCTCTTTCTTTTCTTTTTTTGCCATTGTACAGTTTTTTGTGATGCAAAAAAGGAAACAAAAGTATCAATAACGGAGCAAAGTCCTTGGGATCTGATAAGCTTTTTGGACATTCACTTGATTTAGAACAAGCTGAAACCTGCATGAGTGATGAAATAAGAGACTTCATATGCGGTAACATGACATCAAGCCATGAAGGCGAGGAGCAATATGCACAAGGAATAAAGTCAATCCCCATCCACCAGGCAGGCCAAGGAAGACATGGAGGCAGTGTGTTGAAGAGAATCTGGCAGCATTGGGCATTGAAGAAAATGAGGGAATGGATAGAGATAGTTGGAAGCGTATCATCGGCCGTCTAACCTCATAAGATATTATGGGAAAATCTGACGTTACACAGAGAGAAGAAGAAAAAGAAGAAGAATAAAGCCAATACCTCTCGCGGCATCACAAAGTAGTTCCTGACAATCTCCACCACGGCATCGTCAGCCAGGATGCGGGTGATGAGGCGTGACCAGAAGCCGGAGGGGAAGTAAGACATGAGGAGGAGGCGGCGGATGGCGGCGTGCGGCGCCGAGCGATGGGTGACCTGGGCGGCTGGCGGTTCAGGGCACACCACAGCAATGACATCACCCCCTTCCTTCTTGGGGCTTCCTGAAGAAATAAAGGAAGACTTCATTCAAATATTCAATAAATTATTCAGATATATTATATTCAGAAACAAATATTCATTCAGATATTAAAAAAAAACTATTTTAGTATTCTACATGCAGTGGTGAGTAGATCTGTAAGACTGACTCATGACAATACATTCTGAAAAAAAATGCTAACTCTAATATTCCAATAATATCCTTCTTGGGGCTTCCTAAAAACATCAAGGGAGATTTGATTTACCAGTATTTAACTGGTCACTGGTATTATATATGGGTAATATAATACCCACTGGGGAGGCCAAAAAGTCCCCCTGCTCTGCCCCCAGTACCGCAAAACCCCAGGTAATGAAGAAGGGGGAGGGTGGGGAAAGGAAGGGGTGTGCTCTAAGGAGGATCAAAGAAAACTTTGCTATATTCAAATAACCCTATTTTAGTATTGTACAAGCAGTGCTGAGTAGATAACATGTAAGACTGACTCGTGACATCATTCTGAAAATAATAGATCTTACTCTGATATTCTGGAAGATAATCAGAAACACAACTTTGCAATAATGATTAAACTATGAAAATAGTGCATGACAATGACTAAGAACATAAGAAGAACATAAGAAAATAAGGAAGCTACAAGAGGCCGCGAGACCTACACGTGGTAGTTCCTGTTACTTAATACTACCTACATCTACCTACATACTACCTACTTCCACCTTTCCTCCCCATCCATGAAATTATCTAGCCTCCTTTTAAAGCTTCCTAATGACTCCGCACTAACTAAGATGAGTGCAATGACAGTGATGGGACGGTGACAGTGCCTACCTATGGCGTCTGTGGTGAGGCCGTGAGAGGACAGTGGGCGTGCAGGCTTCCGTTCCTCCGTGCAGCTCATGTAGAAGGAGGAGTTCCCCACGATGGTGGAGCCGGTGGAGGCGGAGAACTTTTTGTTCCTGATGGCCCAGCCCCTGGAGCGCACGGGGATCTGTGGGTAAGGTGAGTCGTGCTTCAGGTCACTTACAACAACACTCATCACATCACTGCTTCAGGTCACTTACAACAACACTCATCACATCACTGCTTCAGGTCACTTACAACAACACTCATCACATCACTGCTTGAGGTCACTTACAACAACACTCATCACATCACTGCTTGAGGTCACTTACAACAACACTCATCACAGAACAGAACAGAGAAGCCTAAACCAATGTCCTTAAACACAGAAATATGTCTTATCTTTATACTAAAACATCCCATACTTAACTCACGTGCAAATGACTAATGCTACTAATACTACTAATGTCCTACCAATGTCCTAAAACACAGAAATAAGTCTATCTTCATACTAAAACACCACATACTTAACTCACGGGCAAATGACAAGTGATGAATATATTATAATGCAGCACTATTATCAACATAACTAGGATGGTAAAGATAGCTCTAAATTAACAACAACAGAGAACTAAGGCCAATACTGCCTGAATGAGAGCATCCGTACCCTCACGTCCGTGCCCGGCAGACCACAACGCAGCTGTTCCTCAGAAGGCAGCAGGGAGGGGATCAGTATCGTCCTGTTGTCCCACGTCAAGGCCACCTCAAATTTATTAAGGAGATTCACAATGTAAGACTTGGCATCCACAGGGGCACACGTCGAGGACTTAAACACATGCTTCAGGTCATCCAGCTTCATGATGCCTGAAAAAAGAAGTATGCAGTGTATTCAACAAATTTAGGTTTAGTTTAATTTATTTCAGGTTATTTGAGGTTTATTGGAGGTTATTGGAGGTTTATTTTAGGTTATTTTCGCTTTTTGGGGGTTACTTGAGGTATATTTTAGCTAATTTTTTAATACTGGAATAACCTCCAATCAAATAGGGGGGAGGTGGGGGAGGGAGGAGGGGAGGTTAGGTCAAGCAGCCTATCAGGAGGACTGACAAACATTCATCAGGTGGTGTGAGAAAAGAATACCCAAGAGTTTATACCCAGTTGTAAGCTGGATATTTGAGGGGCCATGATACTTTCCCCATAGAAGTATAGATGCCTGGAATAGACAAGAGGGAGAAGTGATGGAAGCAAAAGGTGTGCATCCAGGAGAATCTGGATAAATATAGATACGAGACAGGACCCCATGAGTAGGCTACAGTTCAGGCTGTGTATGCTACAACCAGGTAAATACACCTAGGTAAACGTACTTATTTTCCTCCCTATCACTCACCATTGCGGGCGAAGGGGTTGATCTCCCTGATGGTGACCACGTGGGCCAGCATGTCACACAGCCACTGGGGGTCCAGGAAGTACAGGTCCTTCAGCGTGGCGTCCTCGTAGTGCAGCATCACGCCTGCAATACACCACAGGAGTCTCTCAGGCTAAAATTCTCTTGTGTAACTATACTTAGGTAGTAACAGTGTTTCCTTCTTCCAAGTAATAATATTGCATACAGTACATATCTTTTTTTTTATTTCTAGTTTTTTCACTCCCACCTTTCCCAAAACTGCATCGCAATTCGATAATATCATTGATTTTCATGTGTGATGACCCTGACTCACCATTCTCATGGAGGAAGGTGGTGGCCTGGTTGACCTCCGCCACATCCCTGAAGGGACGGTGACCCCGGCTGGCCATCTCCTGGGTCACCAGGGACTGGTACTTGTCTGCCATCAGCACAGGGTCGCGGCCCTGAACCCTGCGCTCCAGGGCCAGCACCCCGATGACGTCCTCCAGGGCCAGGTAGGAGGCGGGGATCCGCTGCTCCAACAACCGCTCTTTGCTGCCTGTGCGGGGGTGGAAAGGCTGTCATAACTGTCACTAATTCCCATCTGGCAACCAAGATTTAATTGAAAGATGTAAATAATAAAAAGATTTGGCCAATCAATATGACTTTTGTCCTGTGGTATGACCCCATCAGACGACATGACCATGACCTGTCTGTAGTTCCAGATGCACAATGTGGCCTCAGCTGAACTCACCTGGTGTTTTGAGGCAGAAAACAGTGTCGTATATCAAGTTGCACAGAAGCTTTACGTTGTGCCTTGTCTTGCAGCTCACCTGAAAATAACATCATAAACATCACAAATGAAGAATGAATGCTTGCCAGACCATTATGCAGCATGAAAACATTGCTGCCTAAGGTGCCATAACAGCTTGAAGGCAGCAGTACGGACCACCCCTCATCATGGACCCACTCTTGTCTGCAGTGCTGTTTCTAGCCTTTTGGGGCCCTATGCGAAATGCTGTTTAGGGGCCCTATTTTGTAAAACTATGGTAGGGGGATTCCAAGCCTCTAAGGTGGTCCAGGGGCACGTCATTAATAATTAAATCCATCAATCTGGTACACTTTAAGAGGAAAAGAGGATTAGTGAAAAACTCTTGACATATTTTTTTTCTCTCAAATTCCTTTGTTTCTAAAATTTCTTTAAAAAAAAGCAAATAATGGCAGCTTTGGGGCCCTTTGCAACTGTGTAGTTTGCATAGAGTAAAAAGCGGCCCTGGTCGTCCTGTACCTCTATGGTGTCCAGGACCCTCGGAAGACCCAGCTTGTCGGCGTCAATCACGTTGATGAACTTGTCGCGGATCATCTGCTGGAGGTCCTCGCTCCACGACGGCGGGAACTTCTCCTTCACCAGGTCGTAGTGAGTGCCCACGATAAGCACGGGAGAGTTGGGGGCTCGAGCCTGCATGCCGAGAACAGGAATAAAGAGCCATGGGTCAGGAAATAACAAGGTTCATTAAGCAAACGGCTATTTTCTTTACCTTTCTTTTTTTTTTTTTTACATCACAAAGAACTGGCCATTGGCCAAGGACAAAAAAAAAAAAGTAACGAAATGCCTGTAAATTAATCCAGCGACTTTCTTCACACAAACCGTAAGATATTCTACCATCTTGAAGACCAGTTTCTTCCATCAATGACTGTACCATAAACACCAGTATAAGGAAAGTGTTTTTTAATAATGGTGAAGCATAAAAGTTGTGGTTCACCTGGATGTTGACGAGCCACTGGAGGAGGTCAGCCACGCCGCGCTCCCCGTCGCTGATCTTCCACACCACCAGGTACAGCGAGCGCTTGGACAGGAAGTACTGGTGGGTGGCGTAGTACTCCTTCTGCCCACCAAAGTCCCACGTCCTGCATAACACCAACAATGTCAATGACTGTTAATATGTATGTTGGCTATTTTCAGTCTTGAGTCCTGCATGATACCACCAATTTCAATGACTGTCAATACTAGATGATAATTATGTTGGCTTTTTTCACAGTCTTGAGTTAAATTGGTATTGTGAGTCTGGAACCGTTGGTAGTTCAGATTGGCGTAAACTTTCCCTGTAAAGTGAAGTTGGTGTAACCTTTGCCACGACTCTTAGGACCCGACAATTGGAATCACCTTTCTTATCTTAGATATTCTTAAGAGTGATCAAATACAAAACTCCCTCTACTGGAAGTTTCATATTACTCATTTCATTTGAGTAATCTACATAGTTACCACATTTTGCTTATGCAGAAATCATGAAACTATTCACATTATCTGACTATTCATCATTTTTTATGATGGAGCATCCATCATTTTAGAGTTGTATAAGTTTCAATTTCACAAAAAACTGATCAAAACATTACATAAAGATAAATAGAGTGTTCACACGTTGGCACTCACCTAAAGACCACAGGACCATAATTACTGTGACCTCTGATTTTCTTTTCAAATATCCAGTCCCCGATGTCCACCCCCACCGTGGACATGCTGGTGCCGCGGGAGGTGCGGGTGTTGATGTTCCTGTTGCCCATCCTCTTGGCCCAGTGCTGACACAGACAAGACACAACACTTAATATGGCAGTGACACCACGGCAGCATCATAGGATTAAGGAAGCACTGCAGTGTGGAATGCTAAGCATCCAGGGATATATAAGGCATGTATGGGACAGTCAGTCAAAATGACGAAATTTGTTATAAATCAGGGCACTCCTCACCTCCACTGGTTTCTTCCTGTAGGAGCCTGTTCCTTCCTGCCGTAGCTGCTCCAGGAGAGACGTTTTCCCAATGCCCTGGACGCCCACAATCATCAGCTTCATTCTGGCATAGGGTCTGGCATCCTCCAATATACTCTGTGGGCATAAAAGTTACCATTAAAAACAAAACATGCATAATAGAGTTTTATCGTTTACTTCCGATGAAAGTTATTTAGAAGTTAGTTTAGAAGTTATTTAAAGTTAAAGTTACAACACTGTACACTTAACTCAATACTGTACACTTCAACTTAACACTTAACAGCTTAACAACAAAACAACTTCAACAATGTTATTTTGCACTGCACACTGACCTTGAGGTAGCCTATGACATCCATGGTTTTGTATTTCTTGCCGTCAATCATGGACTTGAGGGGCTCCTGCAGGGAACAGCCTCGTGTGTTGAGGTTCCAGAGGCGCGAGAGCAGACCCATCTCGGGCGGCAGCTCTGTGATGTCATCGTTGCCGGATATGTTCAGCACCTGACAACACATACTCTTTGGTGACTTCCTTTGCCAATACAATGCAGCGTGTTAGTTCAGACTTTGGCACACACTGGCATCACACCCTTATGCCTAGCCACACACACCACTTCACACCACACACTGTCACCACACCCTTATGCCTCGCCACACACACCACATCACACAGCACACACACTGGCATCACACCCTTATGCCTAGCCACACACACCACTTCACACCACACACTGTCACCACACCCTTATGTCTAGCCACACACACCACTTCACACAGCACACACACTGGCATCACACCCTTATGCCTCGCCACACACACCACATCACACAGCACACACACTGGCATCACACCCTTATGCCTAGCCACACACACCACTTCACACAGCACACACTGTCACCACACCCTTATGCCTAGCCACACACACCACTTCACACAGCACACACTGTCACCACACCCTTATGCCTAGCCACACACACCACTTCACACAGCACACACTGTCACCACACCCTTATGCCTAGCCACACACACCACTTCACACACCACACACTGTCACCACACCCTTATGCCTAGCCACACGCACCACTTCACACAGCACACACTCTGTCATCACACCCTTATGACCTAGCCTTGTCATAACACCTCTCTTCTACCCAAAAGCATCACACACACCACAAAATACTGTACCTTCTACCCAAAAGCAACACACACACCACAAAATACTGTACAGGTGCTGGGCCATGGCTATGAACTCACCGAGAGGTTGTTCAGTTCATGGAGGGTGATGGGCAGGTCGCGAAGCTGGTTGTTGCTCACGTCCAGCATGGAGAGGTTGGGAAAGAACAGCCAAGACTTTCGGGAAGAGTTGGTGCGGACGGGGCTTGCCTAAAACACATCATGAGTCTATAGTATATTTTCTCTATATAAGAACATAAGAACATAAGAAAATAATGAAGCTACAAGAAGCCGTGAGACCTGAACGTGGTAGTTTCAACATGAATTACATCAATGAATGCAAATTGACTTTACTGGTAGGATGTTTTCATTATCACGAAAATAATCTATAATAATATAAGCGAAAGTGTGTCTGTCTGTCTGTCCGCGATAGGTGCCGCCCCCAGTGGCGCAATCCCCTCATATGGCACAGTTTTGGAATCGGGTTGACCAGGGGAAGGTTTTAAGCCCACTTATGAGATGATCCGATCACTTTTTTTTTTTCTTTTTTTTTAGCAGCCTATTAGCGAGAATTGTGAAAAAAGTGGGTTGCGAGAATTGAGGAAGCCTTGATGTAGGGTGATGGGTAATGGGTGAGTGAATGGGTGGGGTGATGGGTAATGGGTGTGGGGTGTGGGGTGATGGGTGAGTGAATGGGTGGGGGGTGATGGGTGAGGGAATAGATGGGGGGTGATGGGTAATGGGTGCGTGAATGGGTGTGTGGTGATGGGTAATGGGTGAGTGAATGGGTGGGGGGTGATGGGTAATGGGTGAGTGAATGGGTGGGGGGTGATGGGTAATGGGTGAGTGAATGGGTTGGGGGTGATGTGAATGGGTTGGCGTTAATACATACATTTCTACATCCATGATTTCAGGAAAGCTAGAAGGGGCTATCTGGAGAGTCTGTGTTTGGTGGGCCTTCGGCCCACCAAACACAGGTGGTGGGCCAAAGGCACACCAATAGCCCTCCGCAGGAGCTAGCCAAAAAGTCCGCCCGGAGGGCGGCTTTGTGGCTAGTGAGTACATATAGTGCTTGGGGTTTCATTCCATTTACATAATATATCTACTTAAGGTCACTTTTTCGTTTAGGAATTCTCTCTGAAAGGGTCAACAATACTAATAGAAAAGATCCAAGCCAGCCCTTCCATGAGACTTGAAATATACAACTTACAGTACTCTGATTCATATTCGATATCTTCCTGTAGTTCTTCCTTATAGTTTTATATATCTTCCTTTTTTCTGTCTTCTCATGCATTTACGTCCCTTTTCTCTACTTCTCCACATCTAGTCGTATGAATTGCTCTATAGAAATTATTCGACCCTTCTTCGGAAACACTGATTCAACTTGATGAAATTAAAGATATTAATAAGAACAAGATATATAAGAAAAAGAATGTATCAGTAAGTCATGTGAGGCTGGTCTTATATCTTGCTGTCACCACTCACTTCATTCTCATCCACGTCTGTCACAATGGAGTAGTCGTTGTCATCCAGGTAGAGGGCGAGGCGGGTGAGCTTGTTGTCGGCCAGGATGAGGGTGCGCAGGGACTCCAGGCGCAGGTGGCGGCGGTGCACGCAGCTGCCGGGCGTCGGGGAGCTGCCCATGGGGGAGCCCGTGCCGCCCCGCGCCCTCGCAACACTCAGGTTCTGGCTATACTTACGCCCTGCATAGATGTAAAATGGAGGAAAGGAAAAGGAAGGGTGTTTATTGGATCTAGCTACTCGAAAAAATGAGGGGGGGGAGGAGAAACAGTGTCTTTTTGTAGTTGCTGTTCGACGGAGATTTTCATGCATGAGATAATTATTTGCTGTATCACATTACAAGACACACATTCACATTACTCCTAATATTCACATGTACTTGTCATGAGAGATCGTGTAATGCGAGTACCTGGACACGTGAATTTGTTGTTCTTGGTGAGCTCGGCCAGAGCGTAGCAGGAGGAGACTGTGGACTCGAGGCTTTCCAGGGACTCGCTGCGGGTGACGGTGGGCCAGGCTCGGATGCGGTTGTGTGAGAGGTCCAGCTGCTTCAGCCCCACTGGGTAGCCGCTCGCTGAACCCATCTCTGTAAGTCTGAGAAGCAAGACAGTGTTACTAACTAAAAAAGGTGTCATTCTATCTTGATACTAAGATCTATTTCTTTATGATATGAAGTTCACACTGACAATGTTGATAAACCAATGAGTATTTGTTTCAACACTTCAAGCATTATGTATCTTCAATCCTAACTACATGTAGCTTTCATGGAGACAAACCCCAAAGTTGGCTCACCTATTGTAGCTGAGGTTGAGACGGTTCAGGGAGAGGGCGAGGCAGGCGAGGCCATTGGGCAGGGACATGAAGGAGTTGTGGGACAGATTGAGGGACTGCAGGTTGGACAGAGTTTCCTCCTCGGTTTCCCTGACGCCCACCAGGGACTCCTGTATCTCTATGGTGCTGGACCACAGGCTGTGGTGCTTCAGCTCACGCCGCCGGCAGCAGGTCACCACGTTGCCGTGCTTGCCCAAGGACAACACTCCTCTGTTGATAAAGACTTTACTCATCAAGAAAACTCTACATCAAGGCAAAGGTTTCACACCAACACTTTGTCAACCTTGTGCAAATAAGTTTTTCAATTCGGAAGAAAGTTCTATCATTTACATTTCAAAATTGAAATGATTTGAAAAAGTCAGTATTTCATGAAAGATGAAAAAGAAGAGTGGAAGCACACCACATGACTAAGCTCTCAAATCTGAGTTACCTGGAGTCAGGAGTCTTGCGGCGCGCCGGGGACTCTTCCGTAAGGTCGTCTGGCAGGCTGAGGTGAAGGTCACTCATGGATGACATGCTATCCTCATCACTGACCTCACTCATGGCGTCAGAACCCATGCCTGGGAACATTCATTACCTTGGTTATCAGTCATTTGTCTCCATTATAATAGAGTCATTAGTTGCCAATGTTTTGCTGCCAAACATGAATGACCTACATCACTCAGGTCCAGAAGCAGTTATAAAGAGACCTTTGATCTAAAGTCTTAGTATAGGATCACAGACAAAAGAATTCTTTCAAAGCCAGGTCATCAGTGTGTGTTACAGCAGCATTACACACAGACCTTGACCTGTGCTGGCCGTGATAACTCACCTCATGGATTCATTCATTGTTTTATACATACATAAAGTTAATTATACATTACTTATATACTGTACAAGCCACGGTCCATTGAGCCCAGACACTTTTATGGACCTGATGCCTTAGATTTTTTGAAATGACAACCGTCGTGGCAACGTGAGGACTTGAGTATCAAACATGTTATATTGAAATAAAAAATATACATAAAGGTTGATTTAAATTGTTATAATAAAAACAAATCACAAATAGTAATAATAATAATAATAATAACAATAATAATAATAATAATAATAATAATAATAATGATAATATTAATAATAATAATAATAGAAATAATAATAAAGATAATCACCTGAGTCGTGGCCGTGAGCCTCGGGCCGCACGGGCAGGTCGTGCAGCAGGTTGAGGGACACGTTGAGCTCACGCAGCTTGGGCGCCGTCCACATCTTGTAGGGGAGGGCGGACAGCTTGTTGTTGGCCACGTCGAGCAGCTGCAGGGCCGGCAGGGTGAAGAGGCCGTCGGGAAGGTGGTCCAGCCGGTTGTCCTGGGGTGATGGGCAGAGAAGATTAAAAAAATCATACATTATGCTCCTTCACAAAACATACACAAAATGAATTAGACTTGCACACAAAGGCTTCATCAAAATAGAACATCAACTTTTCATGATAATCAAGGTAATTGAAAATAGTCAAATAATTAAAAATTCTAGTCAATTCAGTACATGCATATACAGAAGTACCTACGGTCTTCCAAAATCCATGAATAGTAAATGAATCTACAAGGTTAACCCCTTGAGACCCAGAACGTAATTTCCATTGTAATTTGGGTACAATTAAACGATTTTTAGTTAATATAAGCAATATTTTATACATATGACCTGTTTGTATCTTTGTCCACTAGCTAATTTGGTATATTTAATGACTTTTCTGAATTTTATGGCTTACAACTGATGATTTTTTTATAGCAAAGGAAAGATCTGGGCGTAAAGGGGTTAAGGTGGCTCCCTGTTTCCTCACCTGCATGTGGACTTCCTCGAGGACAGACAGAGGGCCCAGGAACAGCTCCTTCTTGGAACCTTTCCTCGGCAAGGTCACGGTGCCGTCAATGAACTGGCCGATGGAGGGAGGCAGCTTCTCTATCTTGTTCTGAGCTACATTGAGAATCTGAAATTTTTTATCAAGCCTATAGAATGTTACAAGTCTTTGATGCTGTGTACTGCTATGACCTCTAGGAATTTCAGAGTGTAAAATTAGAGCAACAAAACACTTTTTAAAATGTTCAAAATCCCATGCTATTGCAAGCAGTATGTGAAAAGTTCGGCTCCCTGGGATATAACAGATCTTTGGATATAACGTCCCATCCTTCCCCCAAGTGATTCGGAAAAGCGAGAGTTTACTGTATACTCTAAAAACATACCTTATAATGCTTGATGTTTGCCCTTTGTTTGGATTAGCATATCACCATGGTAAGTTGGTAACATCATTATAATACACCTGAAACATCACGTTAACACCATGTATACACCCCGCCTCCCCACCCACCTTAAGGCTCGGCAGCTGGAAGATCATGTCCGGCAGTTCCGTGAGGGCGTTGTTGGAAATATCAAGCCTTGTGACGGCATACAGGGCGATGACCTGGTTCCGGGGACTCAGCCTCAGCTTGGGGTTCAGGTTCACGGAGGCGTCCACCAGCCACTGGTCCTGAACACACACACAACATGCTTCAAATGTAGACTCTTTCACTTTTGAGTTTGAGAAAGAATACAAGTAGCTACAGGTACCTCTCGTTTTATGCGTCTTTAAATTACACGTTTTTGGATTAACGTGATGTGAAAAATGGATTTTTTTTCTTTCAAATTACATTTTTTATTTAGAATAATGCAATATGCTTCAAGTGAAAAAATGTGTGGCTAGTGCAGTTTCACAGAGTGGCCACCAGATGCCACTTGCTTTCCCGCGCACCTGCTATCCCACAGCGTCACCCAGTTTTAAAAACTTATACAAAATCTCACTCACCAAATCTTACCATGTCCCAGGAATTAATCATTTAGATTTTACAGCGATGTGTACGTACACTGTTATGGGAAAATTATGTTCACATTACGCGAAATTTACTTTACGTGAGGTATCCAGGGACACAACCCTCGCGTGAATCGATAGGTACCTGTACGTGTTTGGTAATGTGCTTATGAGGGCTAGGATATGACATGATACGAAATGTAATACAATTAGCTGTACCAACCCTTTGACATAGCTCTGGGATGGCTATACTTATAGAGAACTACAACTACCAAAGCTGAACAATGATAATAAAGGATAAGTAAACAATTTAGGAAGGATTTTCTTGAATCAGGGATGTCAACAAGAAAAGAAAAAAAACTCTGAAATAAAATAATAGGGCGACCAACTCATCCGAGCGCAGCGAGACTGACCGAGCGTAGCGAGGGAACCTCCCAGCCGGGGGTTCGGGGGTGGGGGTGCGCTGTAAGCCCCCCGATATTTTTTTGTAAATTTCATACTCTGAGAGAGCTTCTGAGAGGTCCTTGGTTATATCTATAATAATTTATGGTCTCAATTTTGTCTGTTTTTGTGTCCACAATTTGTGTGTATATATATATATATATATATATATATATATATATATATATATATATATATATATATATATATATATATATATATATATATATATATATATATATATAAAATATATGGTATATCATGCAACTTAAATTGTGAAATGTATATGAAATGTTTTTCACTTCAAACACATGGACAGATGCTCACTGGTGGTGTAATGCTTCAATAATTTATTTACCAAAACAGTGCGCGCACGTGCTACAGTGATATATATACCCTATGTGATACATTGATATTGGCACCCTCTGGCCAATCTGGCTTGCCTCCTGCTGTGGCATCCCTGCATTGAACTCTCCAGGCCTGGAGCCTGCAAACTTGACACAGTGAGGGCAGTGTGCCAATCGATACCAGACCCCTGGATCACCAGAGCTATCTCACCTGGCTGTGGCTGCTGTAATCCACCCCTAACATACAGGCTGTGGGCTGCTGTATTCCACCCCCAACATACTGCCTCCTGAGCAAACTTGTAGCAGTGGAGTCAGGAGATATCGGCAGCCTAGTATTAACCTCCCGCTAGGCAGCCAAAAAATGTTTTATGGTCTGTGCTGGATCAGTGGCCAGGGTCAAGTTCGGCTGTGGACTAGCCAACTATGTACACCCCCCCCCCCCCTATTTTTTTAACCCGAATCTACACGATTCACAGAAATGACCCAGCTGGCAATAAAATACTCGGAAATCCGCGAATCCGCGGAAAATTGACATCCCTGTTGAATAATTCGATGATGAACAAACCTAAGGTATGAGAGACAGCGCTGGCCGTGCCAATTGATCATGACGGGCGTGGAGGGAGCCAGGGAGGAGTACACGCCCCCGGCACTGCCCACATTCAAAGAGCTGAACTGCTGGCTGGGTTTGATGTCCAAGGCTCGCTTGTTAACCTTGAACTCTGGATCAGGGTGGGCCTGTGAATGACCAGAAGGTTCATGAGGTTAGTCTGAAATAAGTTTTTGCATGAAAGTTAACAATTGCTATATATGAGCAGAATCAAATTGCATGACATGTCAAATGTTTGAAGATTAACATGTCAAGTTGAAGTGATCAGGGTCAAGGCAGTCTTGTACGCCTTGATTATTTGGTCATGCCGCGCATCAGTCACTATACACTCGACCCTCGATTTAACGGACTAAATGGGGAATTGAAGTGTCCGTTACTTGGTATTCGCAGGCCGGATGCCATTATTTTTCGTAGTTACTTAACACTTTATTCTTACTGATTAATTTAGTCCGCTTGTCCGGTAGCAGATGGAGTCCGTTAAATCTGAAATCCATTAAATCAAAGTCCGTTAAATCGAGGGTCGAGTGTACTTCTATTTCCCGAGGTCTCCTGAAATAAATAAGATGGAAGTGATTTAACTGACCTTGAGAGCCAGCAGCTTGGAAACAATGACTTCATCCTTGGCATGTGCAGCAATGAAGAGTGCCTTGCATTCATCATCCCTGGCGTGGCTCTTCAGCAGCAGGTCCAGCATACCCAGGTCCCTGTTACGGCAGGCCTCCACCAGGGCCGTGGACCCTAAACACACAGCACAGCATCAATAACTATAAAATCATATCATAAGAACTATAAGAACATAAGAAAATAAGGAAGCTATAAGAGGCCGCGAGACATACACGAGGTAGTTCCTGTCAATATCCGTGCATGTTTTTCTACACTAATGCATACACAGCAAACTGACCTGTGAAAATATACTCATCCTCTGCCAGCCTCGCCATCTCATCGTCTGGCAGATACACTCGCAGGTTGGGGTTGGCGCTGGCTGTCAGGAGCATGGACACAATGATGTGATGCTTGTTCTTGACTGCAATGTGGAGTGCTGTTTCTGTAGGGGCAAAAAAAGGCAATTTCACACCTACAAAATATACAACTTGCTATGGATGACAAAAATCGCCACACAGAATCCATGCCCTTCATATTCAATTGTTTAGAAAGCCAACAGACATATTTTGATGGCAGCGTAACATTTGTCCATTTGCTGCTTCATAAAAAGAACATAAGACAATAAGGAAGCTACAAGAGTCCATGAGACCTACATGTGGTAGTTCCTGATACTTAACACTATCTACATCCACCTTTCATCCCCATCCATGAAATTATCAACCCTCTTTTTAAAGCTCCATTATGAGACTCCGCAATAACTACCTGACAGCTTCAAAGAATGTCAACCCCAAGTCCCCGACCATAGCCATGCTTACCCGTGTTGCTGTTACAATACATGTCAATATCCAGCGGGCAGAGCATGTTGTCCTTGTGGGAGTTGTCTGTCTTGACCAGGTTCAGCTTGGACATGAGTGCCTGGATGCCCCCGGAGATGCGGTGCTTGGTGGGGCTGGTCACCTCCTCACTCTTCTCCACGGAGTCACTGAGGGCGCTGATGCTCGTCTTGGTGTTCTCGCGGCTGCTGGATTTGGAGTCGTTGCTGCTGGTGTCCTGGTCCTTGAGATTGGCCTCCTCTAATTCTTCTTTGGTCTGTGAGAAGAATGGCAGATATTTAAGAACATAAGAAAATAAGAAAATAAGGAAGCTACAAGAGGCCGTCAGACCTACACGAGGTAGTTCCTGTTACTTAAATCTACCTACATCCACCTCTCTTCCCCATCCATGAATTTATCCAGACTCTTTTCAGAAACCAGAAACATTTTATCGTTATTTATGTGTGTGCCTAAAATCAAAATTATGTACAATACTACAATCTAAAGGAAGTGGTAGGCTAGATATGTTAGCAATAGAATATGTCTATAACAAAAGAACAATATTCAAATCTTATAAAATAGCCTTCAAGATCACATTGTATGCTGCACAGTATGTCACTGAATGCCCCATGCTTTCAAATTATCGCTATGAAAAGCATGGCATTCGTTACCTACATCAAAATATATACCTTGCTAGTAAAAAATGTAATGTTTATATTTAGCATTTATACATTTTAGACTCAATGGTATACTAGACATTACTCCTTGTCTTCCCGGTCCATCTTATCCCTGATGGCTGGGCAGCAAGGCTTACCTTCACCCTGTGCCCCTGAACGCGGTGCTTCAAGAGAAGGTCCACTAGTTTTTGGCTCCCCACATAACAGGCCAGGTACAGGGCACTCTGTCCCGTCACGTCCTTCATGTTGATGTCAAAGGCCATGTCATACTCAAACTGACCCGTTTTGTCCCTGGGTGGAAGAGTCAAATATATAAACAACACAAAAGAAAAGAATTTGTACTTTTTTACCTCGAAGTCAGAACAAGTGGTGACTCTTAGAGGAAGTGCCGGACTCCTCCTTAGCATGGTGATTACAGACCATAACAGTCAAGCAGATCCCCCTTAGCTTATGGACTCAATCCTTCAATGCATGCCCACTCTTTATTACATAACCAGGATCCCCTTTTAAATATCTTAGGACATGCCACCAGCCAGATTACAGGACATTACAGTACTTTTTTCCATCTGCCCAATTCAAGAAGTAGCGCAGGACTGACCAGTATTTACGCAGCGCCTCCTCTGGGTAGGGAAACCTGAGCAGCAACTCGAGCACCGACACGTGGCTGTTGATGATGCAGGCGTGGAGGGGCAGCCAGCGCTCCACCGTGGACACACACGCCAGGTTAGGAAACTTCTGTGTGGCCCGAAAAAATATGAGTGAGTGCTTTTTCATCTATGATAACATACAAATACAGGAAAGTTTGTTTGTCTGCTTTTTTTGAACATAGGTAAATGAGTACTAATTTGTTGCTTATCCACTTTTCTTTGAACTGTGACACCATGGTAATGATAATGGAGAGGAATGGCTAGACCTTTCCACCACTGCTTCATAAGAACATAAGAAAATAAAAAAAATAAGGAAGCTACAAGAGGCTGTGAGACCTACATGTGGTAGTTCCTGTAATAAAATAATACATGCAGGAATAAATAAGAATCCACTGGAATTACAAATCATAATATACCGCAGTGTTTAAGAAAGGGGAAGGTGCAAGGAATAAGAGCTTCCACCAAGTTACCTTCAGCAGCAGCTCGGCAATGTCCCTGCGGCCGTAGTAGCAGGCAATGTAGAGGGGCGAGTACTTGGTGACCGGGTGGATCCTGCCATCCGCCCCGTGGTCCAGCAGTAGACGCACCATCTCCCGCTGGCCCTCCTCACAGGCCCTGCAATGCCACAACCATCAGTGTGCCACCTTTCACTACATGTTTGTGTAATCAGACACTAACGGTCAACCAAAATCCCGTTGCTGCCACCACTGTAATACCCTGTGCTTCCGTCTATCTATCTATCCCGTTGCTGCCACCACTGTAATACCCTGTGCTTCTATCTATCTATCTATCCCGTTGCTGCCACCACTGTAATACCCTGTGCTTCCATCTATCCCGTTGCTGCCACCAATGTAATACCCTGTGCTTCCATCTATCTATCTATCCCGTTGCTGCCACCAATGTAATACCCTGTGCTTCCATCTATCTATCTATCTATCTATCTATCCCGTTGTTGCCACCACTGTAATACCCTGTGCTTCCATCTATCTATCTATCTATCTATCCCGTTGTTGCCACCACTGTAATACCCTGTGCTTCCATTCTATCTATCTCTGTGACGTCCTGTGTTCCATCTACATGCTATCCCCACGTGGCTGCCAGCTGTAAATCCCTCTTCATCTTTATCTATCCCTTGCTGCCACCAACCCTCTGACTTCCTCATCTCATCCCTTCTTTCACATATACACGTGTCACTCTACTATCCTTCTGCCACCAATGAATCGTCTTGCTATCTTTACCCGTTGCTCACCACTATACCTGTGCTTCCATCTATCTATCTATCCGTTGCTCCACCACTGAATACCTTGTTCATCTAATCACCGTCTCACCATGTAATATGTGACATCAATCACACTCCTGCGCACAATGTAATACCTGTGCCACTATCACTACCGTTGCGACAATGTAAACCCTGTGCTTCCATCACTACTAAATCGTTGCTGCCACCCTGTAACCTGTGCTTCCGCACTACATCCCGTTGCTGCACCACTGTAATACCCTGTGCTTCCATCTATCTATCTATCCCGTTGCTGCCACCACTGTAATACCCTGTGCTTCCATCTATCTATCTATCCCGTTGCTGCCACCACTGTAATACCCTGTGCTTCCATCTATCTATCTATCCCGTTGCTGCCACCACTGTAATAACCTGTGCTTCCGTCTATCTATCTATCCCGTTGCTGCCACCACTGTAATACCCTTTTGCTTCCATCTATCTATCTACCCCGTTGCTGCCACCACTGTAATACCCTGTGCTTCCATCTATCTATCTATCCCGTTGTTGCCACCACTGTAATACCCTGTGCTTCCGTCTATCTATCTATCCCGTTGCTGCCACCACTGTAATACCCTGTGCTTCCATCTATCTATCTATCCCGTTGCTGCCACCACTGTAATACCCTGTGCTTCCATCTATCTATCTATCCCGTTGCTGCCACCACTGTAATACCTTGTGCTTCCATCTATCTATCTATCCCGTTGCTGCCACCAATGTAATACCCTGTGCTTCCATCATCTATCTATCCCGTTGTTGCCACCACTGTAATACCCTGTGCTTCCGTCTATCTATCTATCCCGTTGCTGCCACCACTGTAATACCCTGTGCTTCCATCTATCTATCTATCCCGTTGCTGCCACCAATGTAATACCCTGCTTCCATCTATCTATCTATCCGTTGCTGCCACCACTGTAATACCCTGTGCTTCCATCTATCCCGTTGCTGCCACCAATGTAATACCCTGTGCTTCCATCTATCTATCTATCCCGTTGCTGCCACCAATGTAATACCCTGTGCTTCCATCTATCTATCTATCCCGTTGTTGCCACCACTGTAATACCCTGTGCTTCCATCCATCTATCTATCCCGTTGCTGCCACCACTGTAATACCCTGTGCTTCCATCTATCTATCTATCCCGTTGCTGCCACCACTGTAATACCCTGTGCTTCCGTCTATCTATCTATCCCGTTGTTGCCACCACTGTAATACCCTGTGCTTCCATCCATCTATCTATCCCGTTGCTGCCACCAATGTAATACCCTGTGCTTCCGTCTATCTATCTATCCCGTTGTTGCCACCACTGTAATACCCTGTGCTTCCATCTATCTATCTATCCCGTTGCTGCCACCAATGTAATACCCTGTGCTTCCGTCTATCTATCTATCCCGTTGTTGCCACCACTGTAATACCCTGTGCTTCCATCCATCTATCTATCCCGTTGCTGCCACCAATGTAATACCCTGTGCTTCCGTCTATCTATCTATCCCGTTGTTGCCACCACTGTAATACCCTGTGCTTCCATCCATCTATCTATCCCGTTGCTGCCACCAATGTAATACCCTGTGCTTCCGTCTATCTATCTCTGACGTCCGTTCCTAACACATGAACTCCCCCACGTGGCTGGCCGTGACAAAATTCTCCATTCATTGTATTCCTGTCCTTGCGCTCCAACCCTCTCAGACTTCTCTCATTCCTCATCCCTTTCTTTCACATACTCTTGCACTCTAGCTGTCCTCCCATTGCACTGAAGTCGTCTTGTAGTGCTTTACCCAACGCATCTACTACACTCATACTTACTACTCTCTTAGTCATATCTTAGCTTAAAGATGTACTTCCAAACACAGAGAAATTTATCTAAAGGGTCACCAATCACCATGAGAGAAAGTGACTGCAATGCCAACTCCTGACGTACAATAATAATAAGACGCATCCAAGTACATGCAGTGGCGGAACAAGGGGTGTAAAAATGGGGGGCACCACCCTAAGATGGGGGTGCACGTGCCCCCCAGGCCCCCCCCCCGCAGTTCCGCCACTACATCAGAGTAGACTCTCAAAGGCTATTTGGTAACATAGCTCCTCCCCCCCCTTTTTTTTTTTTTTTTTTTTTTTTTTTTACTTTTTCAGTAACATACATAAGACCCCCACACAAAAAAAAAAAAAAAAAAAAAAAAAAAAAAAAAAAAAAAAAAAAAAAAAAAAAAAAAAAAAAAAAAAAAAAAAAAAAAAAAAAACAGGAAACTTGGCCCCCCTAAAAAACCTTTGCCCAATACTCTAATCTAACCCCTGATTGTAACATATATTGTGAAAACACCTGAAACATAATGATTAGGTAGCAATATTGCATTTAAGGTGTTTCAACACACACACGCGCGTCGCACACACACACACACACACACACACACACACACACACACACACACACACACATACACACACAGACATACGCACGCACCCACGCAAAGGTCAAACAACTTGGCGCATGACCCTTCCTCCCCCACTACTTATTACTACGATAATGAAAAAAAATATGGAAATCAAGAGAATATCGAGCATTAGCAAGTTTGCATCTAATTTTACTTGTCTTTAATTGATGTTAGGGAAAGTTTACACACACACACACACACAAGGACACACACACACACACACACACACACACACACACACACACACACACACACACACACACACACAAGGACACACATACACATACTTAAAAAGCAGCGTGTTGGATCCATTGGGCGCTGAGTTGATGATGATCTGCGCCTCCGCCCCGAGGTCCCTGAGGATGGCCTTGGCGCGCGACACATCCCCGCGGCTGCACGACTCCCGCAGCGCCGCGTGCAGCTCCTGCCGCGCCACCTCCCGCGCATCTGTACGGCACAGCAGGCAGGCATTAGTAAGGTCAGAGGAGGGTGAACTTTTGTTATCTGTGTGTGTGTGTGTGTGTGTGTGTGTGTGTGTGTGTGTGTGTGTGTGTGTGTGTGTGTGTGTGTGTGTGTGTGTGTGTGTGTGTGAGAGAGAGAGAGAGAGAGAGAGAGAGAGAGAGAGGAGAGAGAGAGAGAGAGAGAGAGAGAGAGAGAGAGAGAGAGTCAATTTTAGGTCAACGTGTATATTTGCGCGTTAATATTGGAAAAGAAGCGCAACAAATATAATAGATTAGGATCAAGTTCATATCAGTTGGCGCATATTATGAAGTATGTAGTAGGTTATGTGTGCCAGCTTTGAATTTATCATAGCTAAAAGTCATAAGTACAAAAGTTAAGCACCATAAACCAAACTGCTCTTACTACTCATTTTAATGCAATATGTTTTATAATGGGAAAAAAACAACTGAAGGTAAAAAAAATAGCAATTACTTCACTAATTACACAGCTGCGTGGGTAACAACATTCAGTGAACATTCAGTCAAGTTCATAATACTGTACTTATAATGGAGACTGTTCTGTGACAAAGGTAACATGCAGCCTTTTCTTACCTGCTGATCCTGCTATTACGTGAGTTCTCTTGAGGGGGCAATTAAAACACTTATATAATTGGCTCTTACCTGTCTTTCGTATTCACACATGATGACCTCAATGAGTCACACTACTACATTTACTACGTCCACTATTACTACCTACTAATGATGATAATAATAATAGGAGTAATAATAAAAAATATAAATAAAATAATAATAATCACAATAACAACAATACTTGACTTATACTTGCACTAAATCATACCAACACCAAAGCTCAAACCATGATAAAGAGATGACAGACCATGAGATTCAAAGTCACGAATCTTAACAACACAAAGTCCTTCATTATGACTACGAGAACAACCAAAATAAGAACATAAGAAAGCTACAAGAGGGGACCATGAGACCTACACGTGGTAGTTCCTGTAAAAATGTTCAGAATCCAAACCAAGTCGCGACAAGCTATTAAAATCAGACTGAGAATCATTTGTGGATAATAGGTACCCTGCAAACACCAAGGGAGACAGTAATGCCAGCTAGGATGAAGATCAAATAGAATGGACATCATATAGAATGGACATCAAATCATGCATTACAGAGTTTGAAGACAGTGAAGCCAGCCGTGAGAAGCAGTAGATCGGGTTCAACATCAATCAAGCTAGCATCGCCAAACATCCAAAACACAAGCAGCGGCAGTCCTGTAGAGTGAAGAGGCCGCTATAGGTGCTTTGGGGCATGACGAGCGGCAGGGCACTCACACCTGCATCCGGGCAGCTGTAGTTTGGAGCTAATACTACAGAAGTGACAAGTGCACAGTCTGCCCAACACTGCCCAGCATCATGCCAGCCTTCCTCCACCATCATCGCTCACCACCACCACCACCACTGCTCTGATATCCTGTCTCGCTCTCTCGGTCTTATCGTGACGTACTACTTGTAATCTCTGGTTCCACACACACACACACACCGCACACACACACACACACACACACGCAGCATACCTCATGTACTGATACAGATATTAAATGGAATCTAAAGTACAGGGGAACAAAGGTACGTAACCTGAATCTCAGGTGAATGCCACACCTGAAAACAGTGTGGTAGGAGCTCCTCCACCAACATTATCCACCTTCCACTTGAATATCCTTATCATATAATTCTCATTCCATGATCTGAAATATTTGTTAAATGACGCGAAAAGCCTTGCAAGTTCTAATTCGCATTTGTCTTGTGCAGATTTTTTTTCTTTTCTTTTAACGCTAACAATACGTACATGTAACAGACTAGCATATATGGCTGAAATTACTAGGATATTACCAAGAGGTATTAATGGTATGTTCATATAGTAAAATGAGTAACATAACGAATGCTCCCAAAGGAAGCAGCATAAACATTCCATCATGGCTATATAATCTGGCGGCGGCAGTTTATATTTGGCGGGTGTGCGCGCGCGGCGGCCTCACGGGGAGGCGGCGAGGCGGCCAGACATCAACAAACGTTTGGCTTGGTGGTGCTCGGCGGACGGCAAGCTCAGTGTTTTCCACGTAAACCCCCACCCAGAGTGAACACAGACTATGGCAAAGCATCATCCTGACTTAATCTTCTGCAGGAAACAGCCTGGCGTGGCCATCGGGCGTCTGTGTGAGAAGTGTGACGGGAAATGTGTGATTTGTGACTCGTACGTGCGGCCGTGTACCTTGGTCAGGATATGTGACGAGTGCAACTACGGCTCCTACCAAGGCCGTTGTGTCATCTGTGGAGGCCCAGGTAGCTATGGTGTTTGCTGTGTGTGGTGTGAGGGTGACGTGTGCAAGGCTGAGGTGCGGGGGATCAATACTTGGTGGCAGGGCGGCGCCTCGCCACCCGGCACAGTGCACACACACACTGGGGCCCAGTGGGGGGTGGGTTGTCAGACTCACACTGTGAAGGCAACCCACACTGTTTAACGTTAAGAGAAATGTAAACTATGGGGTTTATAGTCAAAAGTCAATATATATGAGAGATCTGGTTATGTGTTGTCATGAGATTGAGTTTGATCAATAGCTTTCCTGTATCTGCCTAATTTGAATAAGTAAATTTATAAGAAAACTGACAATTTTTTTATCATGCTGTCATTTCATGTACCATTGTACCTATTTTAAATGGATTTTTTCATTATTGTAAATCCATTAATTCCTGAATCCAAGCATGAAGTAATTTTGATATACATTGTTTTATGCTAACACTAGAAATTCTAAGTCATTTGAGGCGACTGTGTATTAATGAATGTTGTTGTCCTACAGGAGTGTCTGACGCCTACTACTGCAAGGAGTGCACGGTGCTGGAGAAGGACCGCGACGGCTGCCCAAAGATTGTGAACCTCGGCTCCTCCAAGACTGACTTGTTTTATGAGCGGAAGAAATACGGCTTCAAGAAGAGATGAGGCGGGCATCGAGGGGGCGTGGGGTATGGCGGGACTTTGCGTATCTGGAGACTTAACTTCATTTTATATGTATTGTATGTTGTAAATCAATAAAGTTTAAATATATTTTTGTTTACAGCTATGCATATTGTTACTGACCTTCAATTGCTTCAAAGAGGAACGAACATTCATGTCATTAAAAAGTGAGGCAGGCCCATGTTTGTATTTGACAATGTAAAATTGAAATATAATGACATCGGCAAGGACTATGTGTCCCCCCTCACTATTACTACTACATGAGAAAAATTCTTACCTTAAAGCAGGGTACATATAAGTTATCATGAATCAAATAAAAAAGAATTTACAAAACTATCAATTGAGAAAACACAAATATGATATTTTCTCCTGTAGGTGGAGCTTTTACTTAAAAATGAGGACTTACAATAATGTTATAATGACTATACATTTTTGGTTGCAGTAATTACAATTAAAGACATTACATATCAGAGGAGACTGGAAGTACAAATTACTTTATACTAGTTGTTCAAGGGGTGTGAGAGGACTTCAGTAGCCATTTCTCTTGTCTGGAAGTTACGTTTTGGCTGTTGCATTATTACCCTTAAGTATGACCTTCGAAGGCTTCGTTGCCTGGCACTAAAATGTTTTTATTGTTGTCATTATTATCTATATTGTTCTATTTTTCAAATCAAGAAACAAGAACAATGCAGTAAGAGGGTGAATGTGGGCAAATAGAAAATAAATGTGTGATAGTTTTGAGCCTTTGTATTTTTTTTTATTTGTAACTTCCAAGTTTCAGCGTAATCATAAATTGAAGCTTGTGCATAAAGTAAATGTTTTAAATGTTTTCGATCAGTCTGTTTCTCATGTGTCACTGTGTGGGAGAGGTCCGCTTGTATGGAAAAGAAAACAAAACTGCTATGATCCAATGGAATGTTAGTATTGCCTTCAGAGAAATACTGTTATTACAGCAATAAACTCATAAGTGAAATTTGATGGAGCACATTATGTTGTCTATCTGTAAATAAGGCTAGCCTAAAACGTTACGATCGGACTTTCAAGGGGATCAAAGGTTAGCTTGTCTTTTTTGACCTAATAATGATGCAATGATCATTAGTAACGTCGTGCGGGTCCGTCAACAAAGGTAAAAGCAACAAGTGAAGTGAAAAGGTGTAATCAAATTTTAGCTTATAACTAATGCTAACAACATGATAATTAAGTGTCATTCATTCACCCATGGTCTTGTCCACGCGAGTCAAGACTCGCGATCGCCAGTTTCACCCTCCCGGTGCGAGCTTGGAGCTCATTATTACCGTTCTTTGGGTAATGCTGGGACTTAACACTCTACACACACCCACCCCCTTGTTCAAGGGGAACAGTAAGTGTGCTTCAGTTAGCATGAACACGTTAATTAAGGATTTACATTATTAACAGCAATATCAGCTGAACAAGGCTTTCAAATTGGCCACTAAGCCCTCTTCAACATTTACAGTCCGCCTTTGGGAAGACGATGAGTGTTACAAAATTCAGTACAAACTCCCAACCCCCGTCCTACAAATATAAAAATACGAGATACACGCAGTGACTCAAAGGAGAAGGGAATACAATATACATGCACTCGAGATAAATAGGTAGGAGAGCAAATATGAGGCACAAACAGGTACAAATGCAAACCCACAATCCCGCCCTACAAATAGAAAAATAAGAGTTACAAGCAGTGATTCAAAGGAGAAAGTAAAAACTATACATGCACTCGAGACAGGCCAATCTTCCAAAGTAAACACGATCTCCTCGCCCAGTGTTATGCTACTCACGTCCTTGAAACTCTAGGCACTGTACGGTAAACAACCCGGTGCTGTCCCTCGCACCACCGCCTGAAAGTGATGGCTCCCCCCCCCACGCACTGCCCTTTCACCTTTTACCAATCTTTACCACCGACGAGTGCGGGAAAGGGTGTATGCGTGTGATAAGAGCCCCCCACCACCCATAACTTGATTCATGTGATAACAAGGATGTCGTCTTGAGTACCTACGTGGTTACACTGGTACTACATCTAAATGTATACTAATGAAATGTTGTTTATTATATTCAGAACCTTAAAATTTGATACTATTCACTTATAATTACTTCATATTCCACCCATGACGGAACGTGCTGTGGGTTGCACTTAAACAAAAAATTCAGGTACACGTGCACCCACCTGTAAGCATCTTCCTTCAATCAATACCTTGCTACGACGCCACCGGTCAAGCTCGTGAAGCAGCCTGTCTCGCTGGGAACACAATCAGACAGACGTATGGAAAATGCTTGAAGATTCATACTAAAGCGCTGCAATTTTAGCATTTTCATGTAGTAACTCAGCTAGTCACAATACTTCTTTTGTGGACAGTGGAAGAACAGGCGATACGCATCAAAACACACTAATATGATGAAAACAGTAACAACATGAGTGGAGGACAAAACCAAGGGTGTAGGTGATGGGGGTGAGGTTGAGGGTAGACCACTCACCTTGATGCAACACGGGGTAGTCTAGGAAGTAAGAGAAAGCGTCGCAGGCTCTGTCCACTGCCGGGATTCTGCCCTTTTTAAGTCTGTTATCAAAACTTGTTCTCCTGGCCCCTGCACTGTCGGCATCGGGCGGCGCCAGTGTGAGGCAGGAAGACACCAAACCTCGCCTCGGATTGGCGGTGGCGGACGTGGGCTGCTCGAGGGGCGTCTTGTCCTCCAGCCTGAGGGGAGCCTCTGCGGGGCTGGACGCTCCCTGCCCCTGGTTCTGGATCGAGTGATATAGATCGTCTAAAGTCCCGGAGAACGAGAACCGCCGCCAGGAAAAGTCTGGCACGCTGGCTCTCCGTCGCAGCGCCCGGAGCCTCACAGACTCACTCCTGACTGGCGGCGGCTGGGGCGGCGCCGAACTGTCATGTTTGAAATTCCACGAGAGGCGCCACTTACTGAGTCGCTCTACGAAGCTGCTCCTGCGATTCGTAATGGGTGGAGGGACGCTGGAAGGCTGGGGGTCACGGTGTGGGTAGGGAAAATATTGGAAAGGGTCATCGTGATCTTCATCGGCGTCAGTTGCGGCAGCATTGTCCACCACTTCGATTTTTCCGGTCTTGCTCAGCCTGATCCTTGATAACTCCTGCAGGTCCAGTGAGCCTCTCCGACTCAACACTTTGGACTCCTCCATTTTGGCGAAGGAAGGTAAGGCAAAAGTGTTCGTCTTGGGGTTATTCTCCATCGGATTTGGTGTTGCTCTGTGTTCAGAAGTCGGTGAGCTGGGTGCTGTTTGGGAAGGTTCCTCAAGGAGCTGCAGGGACATCGGCCCGTCGCATGCCGTCTGAATGTCCTGTTGCATTACTTTCAGCGTGTCCGATGGTTTTCCTGTCGCCAACTGATGACAACTATAGGTGTCTTCAGAAGCTGGCGGCCGTGGAGGCAGGTGGGTCTGTATCTCGTCCACATCCGAGGGAAGTCTGGCGACGAATTCCTTCACAATGTTGCCAAATATAAGAGCTCCTTGCCCCCTGCCGACGTCCGCCATCTTATTGGCACCCTCGTTGGGGGACTCTGCTTGACAGCGCCTGATGCTGGTCGCCATCGCTTCGCTGCAGATGCTCACCAAGTTGTCAAAAAGGGACCTATCTGATTCCCTTCCCACCTCGGCATTGAGCTTCGCAAGGGCCTTTTTGAGGACCACTTCATGGTCCTCCACATAATCCCTGATTCTGGCCACCTCCGTCAGGTCCACTTCATCTACGGCTGCGGGCTGTGTTGGAGACAACGGACTAGGTTTGGTGATATCGGACGTCATGCGGCCGCCATCCTCACGTCTCTGAGGCCCCTCGTCTGTGTCTCGGTGGCGGCAGGAACCATCACCTTTCCTTGCCTCTCCACGCGTCTTGCGCGAGGAGGTCTCTGTAGTCTCTTCAGCATGAGTCTGTCCATTGTCAAATTCGAAGTCAGTGAACGCAGACCAACGCAGGAAACACTTGTCCTGCAGGCTACCCCGCCGCAGGACAGCTACGCGGCGCTCTGGAGTGTTCGGGAATTTTCTTTCGCTGTTTCGACTCGGCTGCCGCCTCTGCATTATGGCCGCGTGCTGTTCAGCCGCGGCAGACTTGTTCCCGAGGCGGCTACTCTGGGGCCCTTCCAGCCTGCACAACGGCTCTGCCCAAGCGGTGAGCCGAACGATTCGTTCAACCGCTTGCCCGCCGCCCTTACTCTGATCACCACTCTGAGATGTTGCTCCTGAATGGCCCGTCTGTGTTCGCCTGATATTACCTTTTCCCACCATGCAGACTAAGGCGTTGGGCTGGGCAGCGTTTTCCTCAAACTGAGAGTCTGTATCACTGATTTTCTTGAAGCTGAGACACGCCACATTAGCCTCCTCTTCTTCCTCCTCGCTGTCCTCATCTTGGGTTTGCCCTCGGCCGCATCTAGCAAGCACCGTACAGGTAAGCTGCCTCTCTCTAGAGCTGCACTCCTTCCTCCCTCCGCCCCTCGTGCTGCCCTCAAGCGGCGCCCCTTTGTCTTGGGGAGGAGCTCGAGGTTTGATGAGGGTGGGAGTGGTGTCCCCCGACCCGCTTGTGCTGGTGACGGAGGTGATGCGGGAGCAGGGGCTGGGTTCCTCGGAGGCGACAGTACGACTGGAGGTATCCATACTGGCCCTCACACTGGACTTGGGGCTGTGGTGTAACTTTTTGTACGATGTCCCCACGACCTCGCCCCTCTCATGGTCCCTCTGCACCTTCCTTCCCTTGGCCCGGGCGTCCCCTTTCTGGCCATGACCCTCTGCCTTCGTGCCGCCCTTCCTCCTGAGGCAGCCTTTCCTGACGAAGTGCGGGCTGTTCTTGGGGTCCTGTATACCGCCGCTGAACCTCCTCTGAAGTGTCGGCGAGGGGAGGGGACTGTCCGTCTCCACAAAGTCCGCCATGAGGTTGCCTGTGTCATGACCTGAGCAGATGGCGGTCAACATGTTGTTTCTCGAGCAGAATACAACGTGACCATTGACGGTCAAATTGTCAACACTGAGAGAACACAAGGAATGGGGAGTTTTCAAAGCTAAGCCGCCAGATGTCCCTCGCGCATCTCACATCCTCAGCACTTTCAGGCTGAATGATCTATCATTTACCGTAAATTCCCTGTACTTCTTTGGGACATATCAGAATTACCCTTCAATACAACAACTGAAACAGTTCTTAATAAAAAATGTAGTTTATCATTTTATTTGTCTGCACTTGGTGAAAATATTGGCAAAACAATTGAATATTTGAAAACTCAATCTTTAAAAATCGTCTTTTCATAAAAAAACGCAAGTTCAAGCAGAATGAGGCTTCAGGAAATATCTACTTGTATGTAAGCATTCACTGAGTACCTGTTTTGGGTGTGTCTGTCTGTCTTGCGACGAACATTTAACCAAAACAGAGTGTGGCGTTCAGCATCTCCACAGAAACCATCCCGCCGGCAGGATCTGTTATCATCCACTTTCCTGTAGACACCACACGGGTAGGAACTCAGCACAGCGCCCCCGCTCCTTACCTCACAGCTCATATCTCTGATACTCCTAACTCCTCAATACCAGAAACTGTCATCCTAACTATTATCACCCGCTTATCTCATCACACTCTCTATCATCTACTGGAATATTCGTGGCATCCGCTCCCACATACCGTTTCCCACATAAAGGAGACTTTCGTCTTTCGAGACGGAAATAGTAAACAAACGCTCTCAACTGTCTTCCATCCCGGACTGTTCGTTGAGGTGCCAAGCACTTAAATTACTTCTTGGTTAAATGTTCGTCGCAAGAGAGACATATACACCCAAAACAGGTACTCAGTGAATGCTTACATACAAGTAGATATTTCCTGAAGCCTCATTCTGCTTGAACTTGTGTTTTTTTATGAAAAGACGATTTTTAAAGATTGAGTTTTCAAATATTCAATTGTTTTGCCAATATTTTCACCAAGTGCAGACAAATAAAATGATAAACTACATTTTTTATTAAGAACTGTTTCAGTTGTTGTATTGAAGGGTAATTCTGATGTCCCAAAGAAGTACAGAGAATTTACGGTAAATGATAGATCATTCAGCCTGAAAGTGCTGAGGATGTGAGAGCCTGAGAGACAGGCTTGAGCGTGAGCTTATTAGAAAACTCCCCATAGAACGTCTTGGAAACACACACACACACACACACACACACACACAGTAACTCACTCACATGTTGTGTTTCCGGTATGGCTTTTGAAGAATAATATGAAAGGTTAAAGGCATAAAGAAAGTAACAAGCTCAGAGGATTTCAGAGACCACGAAGATGAGGGAAAGGGAGGAGAAAGAGAAGAAGGAGGAGAAGGAGGAGGAGGAGGGGGAGGTAAGTGAATGAAGAAGCCATAGGCGATATAGACTTAAATTTCTGTATAGCGTAAGACGATTTCTAAAACACACACACACACACACACACACACACACACACACACACACACACACACACACACGAGTTTTCACATAACGCCTCACACTTCGACTGTCTCTTGCTCGCCGCTGGTCACTATCAACACTCAGAACGGCGTCGCTACCGAGCCTGACCACCGACACTTCACTTCGCGGTCCTGCTCACAACGCGTTCCCAACACGTTCACAAGTTTCAAGGGCGGCGGCGGGCGGTGGATAATCACTTGTTTAGCGAGCACAAAAACGGGAGCACGGAGGCACCGATTGAGATCAGAAATGAGAGGAATATAAGACGGAAAGAAGAAAGGAAAGGGAATTGAAAAGGAATCTAAAGTATAGAAAATAATTAAATGTGAAAAAATCGTTAACAAAATAATGTAAGAAGTAAGCATGACGGATAAAATGGAAGAGCGGAAGAAAATATATAAGAATATATTATGTGAACAGCATGGTATTATTGGG
>JACEEZ010023234.1:210168-227668 GCA_016584305.1 Chionoecetes opilio
TGTGCTCGCCTCCTCTCATGTTTCCCTCCACCTTATGAGTATACGTTGACATCTGATCAGAAGAAAGACCCTTTGAAAATACTAAACAAAGGGTATGCTTGGGTTAAAGCCCACCCTCACGTAAAATTGCTGGACAGAGATGTGATAAGAGAAAGACAAGGAGGGATAGTGGCAATAGTTGAGCCTGCACCCAATACCGGCGCAATACCACGTAATAAACCGCCACAGGGACATTCAACAGTGGTGCGCCACAGAGAAGAGAATGGGTATCAGGGATTCCAAAATAATTTCAATCAACGACGCCCTCAGGCCCCTCAGGCAGTAGACTGTTATAAATGCGGCCGTTTGGGTCACATTGCGAGGAATTGCAGACAGCCTCAGGCTGCAACTCGATTCCCCAGACAGGAGGGTTGCTGGATGTGTGGCCAACCAGGGCATAGGGCGATAGGGTGTACTTACCAACGCCCGCCTGTGTCAAGAGGTGCAGCAATGCGGCCGGGACATCAGACACACGCCCTAGAAGGTAGGAGAACATGGCCCATACAACAACAAAAAACGCCAAATTGATCCCGGGTTTGATGGCCTACCACGCGAAGACCCAATATTTTGTTTGAAGGTCCGGGTAGGGGCTATTCAGACGCCAGTGCTGGCAGTAATAGATAGTGGATCCTCCGTCACAGTAATAGAGGAAAGGCTGTTTGAAGCCATAAATGGTGACTATATAAAGGAGGAACCACACAAACTGAGAAGCGTCTTGCATAGCCCTATACCTACAGTAGGTAAGGGTACTTTTAAACTAAATATAGGTCATGCAATGGAAGAGCAGGAATGCATGGTAATCTCTAAAGAGATCACACTACCAACCCCCCTAATATTAGACCTCGATTTCATGTTTAGGAAAGAGGCAGTGATTCACCCTGTATATGTTGCAAACGGGGGTAGAACATTAGCGTTAACTTTTGGAGGGATTAACCTAGAGGTAGAGGATACCCCAGATGGGTGGCTAGGTCAATACCCCAAAGATTGACTATCGGAGGAAGGAGGAGAAGGAGAAGAGGAAAATACATATAAAGTGAAGGCAGAGGCAGATATGACATTGTCCCCAGGCATGATAGGATATATTGAGCTGGAAGCCCAAACAGGCTGTACAGAAGGATTGTTTCTACCTCATGCAGAGGAAAAAGGTGGCATGTTCCTATATCCAGGGTTGGTGAAGTGTAATAGAAATAATGATAAAAGTAAGAGTATATTTATAATACCATATATGCTAACCCCAGCCCAGAATATTTACATTTAACTCCGGACATGTTAGCAGGTCAAATAATACCTTGTAATACAGTAACCTATGCAGACCCACCTGCTATGGCTTGTAGCCTTGGGGCAGAGGATGCAAGTAAAACCAGTGCACAAAGACAAGAAAGACAAGATAGTGAAAAGAAGGAAAAACTAAGGGCAATGCTAGATTCTCTCTTCCCCTCAGGAAGTAAACAAAACATAGCACTATCGAGCATCACTGACAAATACCCTGTGGTCTTTGCCTTAGAAGAGGAGCCACTTACCATAACTCCCTATTATTGTCATACGATCAAACAAAAAACTGAAGACCCAGTTTTTGCAAAGCCATACCCTATCCCTATCAAATATCACACGCAGATAGAGGAACAACTAGTTATTACACCACCAGGAGGTAATTCAGCCAAGTTACTCTCCTTATACTTCACCTTTAGTCCCAGTAATGAAAAAGGATGGAGGCATAAGGCTGTGCCTTGGTTTTCGTAAGTTAAATGATAAAATAGTAGATCACAAACACCCCACACCTGACACCAGTTTTGTCGAGCACCTTTCTCAATTTACTTTCATAAAAAGGCTTAAGACAAAAAGCTGCTTCTTACCTGAGACTTTGGTTAGGCACAAGATGGTCATAAGGTACCTGGGCTCGTTAAGTGGGCCTGAGACACGCAGCTTATATTCTCACACATTTTATTCTATAATAACATAATAATATACAACATTATTCGTCTCTTAACAATCTTAATGTCTTACTGACATCTGAGCTTTTACATTAACACTTGAGACACATTCGGGATGTACTGTATATACTCTCACTGAACATATTCACGTTCACTATGGCACAATCAACTAAAGACTCAGTCTTCAAAGGTCACTCAGTTACTTACTATTTTAGTGGTCCACAACAGCAGGAAGACAGCCGAAGAATGCTCCATCGTAGCTAACTAAGTTACTGAGGGGGACTGTTTAACATCACAAGGCTAAGTGCCTTAAGACAAGGGTTTGGTAAGGAGACCAGTATAATAAACTGGTTGTGCGCTCGCAACTCTCTCCAATTCTGTCTTCCCTTCGCTGTGTCCTGGCTTATATACTATTTCTTTTCGGGCTACTAAATAATGTTATTGTTATTGTTCTCCCTGTTCTCCATTTGTTCAGCTGGATCCTGTTCTTATTGTTCTTCGTTCACTTCTTCAATCGTTTCGCCTGAGGGCGTCGTTGATTGAAATTATTTTGGAATCCCTGATACCCATTCTCTTCTCTGTGGCGCACCACTGTTGAATGTCCTTGTGGCGGTTTATTACGTGGTATTGCGCCGGTATTGGGTGCAGGCTCAACTATTGCCACTATCCCTCCTTGTCTTTCTCTTATCACATCTCTGTCCAGCAATTTTACGTGAGGGTGGGCTTTAACCCAAGCATACCCTTTGTTTAGTATTTTCAAAGGGTCTTTCTTCTGATCAGATGTCAACGTATACTCATAAGGTGGTGGGAAACATGAGAGGAGGCGAGCACAGAAATATTTCCTATACAAAGGTGCAAAATTGGGCTCGTTACGAGCCAATTCCCCATATGCTGTGCTTAATCTGATGTAGAAATCCCTCAATGTCTCTCCTAACATCCTCCTAGCTGCTGTACTTAATTATTCCGCATGAGTTTTGTTCTCTTCATCGGCAGGATATAGTTTTAGGAAGTCCTCTTTTACAGCATCAAAGTCTTGACCATGTTCCTTAATGAACTCTTCCAACGATGCTCTAGCATTTCCTAAACAATGTTGTTTAGTAAGCTCTAACTTACCTAGCTCATCCCAATTTAAGACTGTTCGAGACTCGATGTCTGCAAAGAAGTCCCTAGGGTTGGTATGGCAAGGGAGATTGGGGTTGGGTGCGAACTTGTCGAGCCCCCCACAAAAATATTTTAAACCAGTAACGCGCCCAAAATCATTTAAGGTATGTCTCGCAAGAAGTAGAGACAAGTCATCCGTAGTAATATTTCGGTTACCTCCTGTAGCCCCATCACCCATGCTTGAATCTACACCCATGTCGTCAAGTGAATATATCGCTGTCGTCAAATTCTAATTCTGGTATATAGCCGTGTTGGTTTACAAAGTCTTCGTCAAATCTTTCAGTCGGAGTTTCTGACATTAAGCGTGTGATATTTGATAGGGATAGGGTATGGCTTTGCAAAAACTGGGTCTTCAGTTTTTTGTTTGATCGTATGACAATAATAGGGAGTTATGGTAAGTGGCTCCTCTTCTAAGGCAAAGACCACAGGGTATTTGTCAGTGATGCTCGATAGTGCTATGTTTTGTTTACTTCCTGAGGGGAAGAGAGAATCTAGCATTGCCCTTAGTTTTTCCTTCTTTTCACTATCTTGTCTTTCTTGTCTTTGTGCACTGGTTTTACTTGCATCCTCTGCCCCAAGGCTACAAGCCATAGCAGGTGGGTCTGCATAGGTTACTGTATTACAAGGTATTATTTGACCTGCTAACATGTCCGGAGTTAAATGTAAATATTCTGGGCTGGGGTTAGCATATATGGTATTATAAATATACTCTTACTTTTATCATTATTTCTATTACACTTCACCAACCCTGGATATAGGAACATGCCACCTTTTTCTCCTGAATTAGGGAGAAAAAAGCCTTCTGTGCAGCCTGTTTGGGCTTCCAGCTCAATATATCCTACCATGCCTGGGTACAATGTCATATCTACTTCCTTCTTCACCTTGTATGTGTTTTCTTCCTCTCCTTCTCCTCATTCCTCCGATAATCAAGTTTCATGGTATTTACCTATCCACCCATCTGGGGCATCCTCTGCCTCCAGGTTAATCCCTCCAAAGGTTAACGCGAATGTTCTACCCCCGTCGGCAACATATACAGGGTGAATGACTGCCTCTTTCCTATACATAAAATCTAGGCCTAATATTATGGGGGTCGGCAGTGTGACCTCCTTTGATATTATCATGCATGCCTGCTCCTCCATTTCATGACCTACATTTAGCTTAAATGTACCCTTACCTACTGTAGGTACAGGACTATGCAAGACGCTCCTTAGTTTGTGTGGTTCCTCCTTTATATAGTCACCCTTCATAGCATCAAATAGCCGTTCTTCTATTACTGTTACGGAGGATCCACTATCTATCACCGCCAGCACCGGCGTCTGAATAGCACCTACCCGGACCTTTAAACAAATATTGGGTCTTCGCGTGGTAGGCCATCAAACCCGGGATCAATTTGGCGTTTTTTGTTGTTGTATGGGCCATGTTCTCCTACCTTCTAGGGCGTGTGTCTGATGTCCCCGGCCGCATTGCTGCACCTCTTGACACAGGCGGGCGCTGGTAAGCACACCCTATCGCCCTGTGTCCTGGTTGGCCACACACCCAGCAACCCTCCTGTCTGGGGAATCGAGTTGCAGCCTGAGGCTGTCTGCAATTCCTCGCAATGTGACCCAAACGGCCGCATTTATAACAGTCTATTGCCTGAGGGGCCTGAGGGCGTCGTTGATTGAAATTATTTTGGAATCCCTGATACCCATTCTCTTCTCTGTGGCGCACCACTGTTGAATGTCCCTGTGGCGGTTTATTACGTGGTATTGCGCCGGTATTGGGTGCAGGCTCAACTATTGCCACTATCCCTCCTTGTCTTTCTCTTATCACATCTCTGTCCAGCAATTTTACGTGAGGGTGGGCTTTAACCCAAGCATACCCTTTGTTTAGTATTTTCAAAGGGTCTTTCTTCTGATCAGATGTCAACGTATACTCATAAGGTGGTGGGAAACATGAGAGGAGGCGAGCACAGAAATATTTCCTATACAAAGGTGCAAAATTGGGCTCGTTACGAGCCAATTCCCCATATGCTGTGCTTAATCTGATGTAGAAATCCCTCAATGTCTCTCCTAACATCCTCCTAGCTGCTGTACTTAATTATTCCGCATGAGTTTTGTTCTCTTCATCGGCAGGATATAGTTTTAGGAAGTCCTCTTTTACAGCATCAAAGTCTTGACCATGTTCCTTAATGAACTCTTCCAACGATGCTCTAGCATTTCCTAAACAATGTTGTTTAGTAAGCTCTAACTTACCTAGCTCATCCCAATTTAAGACTGTTCGAGACTCGATGTCTGCAAAGAAGTCCCTAGGGTTGGTATGGCAAGGGAGATTGGGGTTGGGTGCGAACTTGTCGAGCCCCCCACAAAAATATTTTAAACCAGTAACGCGCCCAAAATCATTTAAGGTATGTCTCGCAAGAAGTAGAGACAAGTCATCCGTAGTAATATTTCGGTTACCTCCTGTAGCCCCATCCCTAATATTCAAAGTATTTTAAACCAATTGGGTCATAGCAAAGTATTCACACCCCTTGATCTCCCCTCAGGGTACCATCAGGCACCCCTGACCCCGGAGTCTATGCAGAAAACTGCCTTTGCCACCCCTTATGGCTTGTGGGTTACACAGTGGTACCTTTCGGATTAAAAACAGCACCCAGTGCGTACCAAAGATATATCAACCACATTTTGACAGGCCTAGTGGGCAAAGTGGCCCAGGTCTACCTAGACGACATCATTGTGCTTGGTCCTAACTTTGACATTAATGTAGGTAATTTGGAGAAAGTGATAAGCCGACTAGCGACGGCTAACATGTCCCTCAGGATAGATAAATGCCAGTTCTTTGAGAAAGAAGTGTCATACCTAGGACACATAATTAGTGCAGATGGCATAAAACCACAACCAGAGAAAATAAAGACTCTGAAAAACATCCCAGTACCAAAAACGGTTAGAGAAGTCCAAAGTTTCCTAGGTTTTGTTAACTATTACAGAAAGTTTATTTACAACTTTTCTAAAGTAGCTGCACCTATTCACAAGCTATTAACGGGACTAAAGAAAGACCGAAAAGCTAACCAACCCATAACCTGGAATGAGGACGCCCATCAGGCCTTCTGCCTCTTGAAAGAAAAGCTCACAGAAGAAATTACTCAAAAATTCCCTGACTTCAATAAGACCTTCGTCCTTACGACGGATGCGTCAGATTTTTGTATTGGAGGGGTGTTACAGCAAGCCGATGAGGAAGGAAGAATGAAACCTTTGACGTATTTCAGTCGCGCATTAAATTCCGCGGAAGTAAAGTACTCGGCAGTGGAGAGGGAGGCATTAGCAGTAATTTATGGCCTTACCGTCAACCGGCCCCTTATTTTAGGGTATAAAGTACGTATACAGAGTGACCACAGACCGCTGGTCTGGATATTGAAGGCTAAAAGCCCAAGTAGTCGCATAGCGCGCTGGCAGACACTCTTGAGTGAGTATGAGTTTGAAGTAGAATACTTACCGGGTAGAGAGAACGTTGTTGCCGACTATTTGTCGAGGATACAACAGCAAGAGAGTGACGTGTTAGAAAAAGAGATAGAAGGACGAGTATTGGTAATAAGTAGTGACTCAAAGAAACTGCAAGAATTCAAGATGTGGAACCTAGAAGAGGTTATTAGAAGCCAAGATACCGACCCGGAAGTGAGGGCGGTGAAAGAAATAGTGAAACAAGGAAAAGATGGTAGTGACATAGATACCAGGAAGTACCCGATAGACCAAATGTCTATGATAGAGGAGAATGTGCTGTATAAGCATTATGGCGACGATTATGGTCGCGAGCATCGGTGCATAGTAGTAACTAAAGACCATATTCTCCAAGCATTGGCTTTGGCTCACCTCGCGGTTACAGCTGGCCACGGGGGAGTCAAGACAATGTTGGCGAGGTGTAAGAAATTTGCATACTGGCCGGGGATGAAAGTCTCTATTACTAACTATTGCAAAAATTGTCCGGTGTGTAGGAGCTGTAAAGCAAGCTACCGTGCAAAGACACCATTAAGGGAGTACCCGAAAGTTGGCACTCCATATGAGCGGATCCATATGGATCTCGTAGGCCCAGTAAGTACCTCAGAAGAAGGACATAAGTACATTATGACGGTCATAGACGTGATGACCAGGTACCTGATTGCAGTTCCTTTGAAGTCAAAGAGCGCGAGTGAAGTGGCACAAGCCTTTTATAGGCATGTAATATGTGCACAAGGAGCACCAGAAGTGCTCATGACAGACAATGGGCGAGAGTTTATTAACAATGTGTTTGAGGCACTCTCAGAAATGTTAGGCATGAGACATTTACGGACTACACCATACCACCCCAGTAGTAACGGAATAATAGAAAAGAGTAATGGGACGATAGTTAACATCTTAAGAACGTTATGTGAAGAAAATAGGAGAGCCTGGGACAAATGGTTGCCTACAGCAACACATGCCTATAATACTGCCTAGCCAGACAAGTATCATAGTGTATAGGAAAAATTTCAATAAGAAATCAGTCAACAAGCCGTAAAGTAACGTAACGTCTCTCGATTTGCAGGCTCTGGGTATGACTCAATCCTTGGAAACCATTCACCCAGCACAGGAACAACCAATGAGAGCTGGATTGGCCTTCAGTCCGGCTTTTCGGATGCTAATTACTGGGAGGGCTTATATAGTTCCAATCATGGTGAAAACCGATGCTGTATTGCACCCCATGATCGATGCTTTGAATCTGACAGCGGATGTTGCATGGAGTATGGAGCATATGAATCGCTCAAACCCAACGGTAGATCTGCTTAAGCGTACTTTAGACGGGTTTCACGAAGAGTTCAGTAAACTGTTCAAGGAAGCGAGTGCGTTCCTAACATCAGTGAGTGGTCGTGCTCCACACTCACGTTATCGCCGAGGAGCAGTAAACTTTATTGGTTCCCTTGCTAATTTACTTTTTGGTACAGCGACGCAAGAGCAAGTAGACAAAATACACAAAAACCTAGATAACCTTAATCACTTAACTGAAACTGAAAGACAAACGTTGAACATACATTCGAAGAACTAAACATAACGATACGAGACCTCAGACATATTAATGCAGCAATATCCCGTCTAGAGACCGCAGCAGAAACAGCCGCTGATATCATTAGGAGATTTTCAATCAAAACCCTAGAAATTGAAGGTGATGTAAGGTTAATAGAAACTATTTCATTAATCCAGTTAGCATTGTCAGACCTGGACCATGACTTACCCAACTTGAAAATTGGTTTTATGGAGATGCTGCAGACGTATGCATCCCCCTTAATTATTCCTGATGATGGGTTGTTAGAAATACATAAAAAAGCTTCACTGAGGCTCCCTAGATTGTTATTCCCTGCGGAACCAGCATTCCTTTCACATTACCGGGATATCAGTACTGTATAGACTAGACGCACGGCCTTCAAGGGTTCGCTTTGTTACTATTTAATCATCCCAATGCAAGGAGATCCTTCTGATCTTTTTGATGGTTTTGAGATTCATGCATTTCCCTCCCAAATACCCTCCATAGACCCTAGTATTTTGTACAAATAACACCTGATGCTAGATATTTGGCAGTGTCAGAGGATGCGACATGTACATGTTGGTACATGATTTTGAGCGTTGTAGGAGACATGACGCGCTGCTCATTTGCCCGCCCAGAGGTCCAATTTATACGACAGATGAAAGTGTCTGCGTAATAAGTATCTTTCTAGGCACTCCCGATGCTGCTGCACTCTGTCCAAAACAGCTGGTAGAAAGGTTCCGGCCGACGTTCCACCGCATACCTGCAGGATGGGCTTTCAGTGTGGATCAACCTACCACACTTACCATGGTCTGCCCCTCCAGCTCCTTGCAGAAGTTCCGACAGACTATCCAAGGCACAGGGATCCTCCAAATTGGGCCCAGCTGTGCGGTCCATGCCGATACCTTCACGTTGCCGGCGCTGGATGAGGTTGTCAACGACGCGCCGCTGAGTGTCCAGCCATCCCCACTGCCCCTGGCGCCTTTGCTGGCGGGGTGGGAAAAACGTGTCCTGACTCACGCTGCCCAACGCCTCCCTGCCACCTATGGGGGCGTTCCACCCAACGGAGCTGGCTGTTCTGGAACCGAGGCTCCTCCCTATCCACCGGGTGGAGGCGCCACCGACGGAGTCCCGTCATGCTGCCTGGTGGGTATGGGTCTTATTAGGCGCGAGTCTCCCTACATGTGCATGGCGCTGATGGCTGGTGTATGGTGGGCAGTCCGGCGATTCGCAGCAGTCCCCTCGTCTGACACATCTCTCGATGTCCAATCTTCCTGGTTGAACATGGCGGCCCGCCCGTGTCGCACAGGTACGGCGCGCCGTCCGAGTATGACGCAGGGACGCGTCATCTTAGGAGGGAAGGTCTGTCGTGGCTGCGAAACGATTGAAGAAGTGGACGAAGAACAATGTGAACAGGATCCAGCTGAACAAATGGAGAACAGGGAGAGCAATAACAATAACATTATTCAGTAGCAGTGTGTGAATAGTGTAGAATAGAACGGAAGTAAAATAGGGCGTGTAGGAGGAGGAGAAGCGATCGGTACGAGTTGCCTGTACAGAACGGAATTGCTATGGGGCGTTGTAGGGGGAGTTGAAGCGATACGGCACCATGGCCTGTACAATGACCCCGAAAAGAAATAGTATATAAGCCAGGACACAGCGAAGGGAAGACAGAATTGGAGAGAGTTGCGAGCGCACAACCAGTTTATTATACTGGTCTCCTTACCAAACCCTTGTCTTAAGGCACTTAGCCTTGTGATGTTAAACAGTCCCCCTCAGTAACTTAGTTAGCTACGATGGAGCATTCTTCGGCTGTCTTCCTGCTGTTGTGGACCACTAAAATAGTAAGTAACTGAGTGACCTTTGAAGACTGAGTCTTTAGTTGATTGTGCCATAGTGAACGTGAATATGTGTTCAGTGAGAGTATATACAGTAGTATATGTTTTTCAGAGTCTTTATTTTCTCTGGTTGTGGTTTTATGCCATCTGCACTAATTATGTGTCCTAGGTATGACACTTCTTTCTCAAAGAACTGGCATTTATCTATCCTGAGGGACATGTTAGCCGTCGCTAGTCGGCTTATCACTTTCTCCAAATTACCTACATTAATGTCAAAGTTAGGACCAAGCACAATGATGTCGTCTAGGTAGACCTGGGCCACTTTGCCCACTAGGCCTGTCAAAATGTGGTTGATATATCTTTGGTACGCACTGGGTGCTGTTTTTAATCCGAAAGGTACCACTGTGTAACCCACAAGCCATAAGGGGTGGCAAAGGCAGTTTTCTGCATAGACTCCGGGGTCAGGGGTGCCTGATGGTACCCTGAGGGGAGATCAAGGGGTGTGAATACTTTGCTATGACCCAATTGGTTTAAAATACTTTGAATATTAGGGATGGGGCTACAGGAGGTAACCGAAATATTACTACGGATGACTTGTCTCTACTTCTTGCGAGACATACCTTAAATGATTTTGGGCGCGTTACTGGTTTAAAATATTTTTGTGGGGGGCTCGACAAGTTCGCACCCAACCCCAATCTCCCTTGCCATACCAACCCTAGGGACTTCTTTGCAGACATTGAGTCTCGAACAGTCTTAAATTGGGATGAGCTAGGTAAGTTAGAGCTTACTAAACAACATTGTTTAGGAAATGCTAGAGCATCGTTGGAAGAGTTCATTAAGGAACATGGTCAAGACTTTGATGCTGTAAAAGAGGACTTCCTAAAACTATATCCTGCCGATGAAGAGAACAAAACTCATGCGGAATAATTAAGTACAGCAGCTAGGAGGATGTTAGGAGAGACATTGAGGGATTTCTACATCAGATTAAGCACAGCATATGGGGAATTAGAGAGAACTGAAACTCGAGAAATGCCAGTGGTCGCTGGCAGTTTTAACTCAAAGGTTGGTCTACTGTGTTTTGGCTCCGCGACTAATATTTTTCATAAATTAATTTCGCGATAAACATTGATGCACCGCATCTGAATACCAAAAAATATAGTTCTTCTGTTGTTCTACTAATTATATGGATGACATTCATTACGATGGAACGTTCTATAATAGCAATTTAATGCAAATTACTCGCCTCGAGTAGCAAAGCTTAATATATTTTTTACATGTATATTGTGGCATGTAAAATTTGGGTGATGTTCACACTGTTTTCTAAGACAGTACTGCTGCGTCTGGCAAACGCTTGTCAAAATACAATAAGCAATGCCTTGGAAAAACGAAGAATAAAGAATGCCGAAATCGGCTTGTTGCTGCGACAATGCAGGTTATAATTGTGGAGGCGACACGCCGCGGCGGGGAGTGGTGGGCGGGGAGATTGTGGCGGGGAGATTGAATCAAAACATTGCTACTTCACGCGTCGACTCATTGCACTTCCAGGCTTTCTATCTGATTGATACACAATAATAACAGGAACATATGACTGCCTAGGTATAGATAACTTCTAAACATACGTTATTGACTGTATAATATCATAGAGTAACATTTACCTCGCCTCCTCAACTATAACCTACTTGGTTATTTGGTTATATACAATGTTTTACAGAATCAGGCTTCTATACAATATACATATAGAAGAAAATCTTTCTTAAAATTATACTTTTGTGTTTTAAGTGCAGTGGAATAAGCCCATATTTTTCTTTCAAGTTGACCAACTTTTCACCAAATTGTGAGTTAAAACTGCCAGCGACCCCTGGCATTTCCGAGTTGCAGTTCTCTCTAATTGGCTCGTAACGAGCCCAATTTTGCACCTTTGTATAGGAAATATTTCTGTGCTCGCCTCCTCTCATGTTTCCCACCACCTTATGAGTATACGTTGACATCTGATCAGAAGAAAGACCCTTTGAAAATACTAAACAAAGGGTATGCTTGGGTTAAAGCCCACCCTCACGTAAAATTGCTGGACAGAGATGTGATAAGAGAAAGACAAGGAGGGATAGTGGCAATAGTTGAGCCTGCACCCAATACCGGCGCAATACCACGTAATAAACCGCCACAGGGACATTCAACAGTGGTGCGCCACAGAGAAGAGAATGGGTATCAGGGATTCCAAAATAATTTCAATCAACGACGCCCTCAGGCGAAACGATTGAAGAAGTGAACGAAGAACAATAAGAACAGGATCCAGCTGAACAAATGGAGAACAGGGAGAACAATAACAATAACATTATTTAGTAGCCCGAAAAGAAATAGTATATAAGCCAGGACACAGCGAAGGGAAGACAGAATTGGAGAGAGTTGCGAGCGCACAACCAGTTTATTATACTGGTCTCCTTACCAAACCCTTGTCTTAAGGCACTTAGCCTTGTGATGTTAAACAGTCCCCCTCAGTAACTTAGTTAGCTACGATGGAGCATTCTTCGGCTGTCTTCCTGCTGTTGTGGACCACTAAAATAGTAAGTAACTGAGTGACCTTTGAAGACTGAGTCTTTAGTTGATTGTGCCATAGTGAACGTGAATATGTTCAGTGAGAGTATATACAGTACATCCCGAATGTGTCTCAAGTGTTAATGTAAAAGCTCAGATGTCAGTAAGACATTAAGATTGTTAAGAGACGAATAATGTTGTATATTATTATGTTATTATAGAATAAAATGTGTGAGAATATAAGCTGCGTGTCTCAGGCCCACTTAACGAGCCCAGGTACCTTATGACCATCTTGTGCCTAACCAAAGTCTCAGGTAAGAAGCAGCTTTTTGTCTTAAGCCTTTTTATGAAAGTAAATTGAGAAAGGTGCTCGACAACTAACTTGTCGATGATGCAGCTTGCTTCCTCTCTTTCTTTCTTTTCTTTGTTTGAAAACCTTGCCCTGTGTTCTTTATTTAGTTTGAAGCTTCTTATTTTCCTTATTTACAACTTTATTTTGTTATTTCTTTCAGTTTTCTTCTTTTCCTTCTTTCTTGTCTCCCTTCCCTTGCATGCCTTAATAGCTTTCCTTTGTTTTCCTACTTTTTATCTTTTGATCTTTAGCTTTGATCACCATTATAAGAAGGGCAATAAGGGCGTATCAGAAGGGCAAGACGGTTTACGCCACGCCTTATCTTATCAACAATGGGTGGCCAGATAACAATAACCCAATATCCATCATTATTGGTTATCACATGATCCCTGTTCTGTCTGTTGTATTCAGGGTCAAATGGAATGATCCCCACGGCCTATTGCTGAAAACGTCTAATTTGTTTGTCATTTCATGTTCTTGTTTTTATGTCATAGATTTTTCCCGCTTCCTCATTCTTTCTTTCATATATTTGCCTTCAACCTCATTCTTCTTCAATAAACTTGCCCACTTCCTCATTTTTCCTTCATAAAACATTCCGCCTCATTCTTCCTTTGAATAAAATTTGCCACTTCCTCATTCCTCCTGTCCTATTATCATTCCTCCTTCCTTCTTTCAAAAAAATTCAAAATATGTTCATAAAGGTTTAAAGAGTTTTTTTTGTTTATGTATCTATTAAGAGTGTTTCTTAACCTTGTTGCCCCTTCAGTAGTGGGTCCGTGCCTCCATGCCCCCTTCACTTCTTCAACCAAGACATTTCAAAATAATCCTGAATAAAAAAAAAAAATGAAAAATACGTGTTTTTAGCACTTTTATTGTGTACATAATTATTCATTAACACCTTGCATATACACAGCAGATTTAGTCAGGTCACGTTTAAAGGCCGCCGCACACCAGAAGCTACGCGCTATAATAACTGATAAAAATTATACTAATAATAGTACGTAATAACAAAAAATAGTATTGCATAAAAGTCTACATAGATAGTGAAACCTGGCACGGCGTCACCGCAGAGTTCTTCATCCACACTTGCTTCTCGGCACCGACGCTCACCCTTGCAGGCTTGCGAGCGAGCTTCATGTTAAAGCGAAGGCCGAACTTCAAGTTAAGTACTTGACAGTTCTTCCCTTTTCTCTCTTGGCTCATGCCCCCCTAAGGGGGCGCGCCCCTTAGGTTAAAAACCGTTGATCTATAAGCTTTTCAAATTACTACAGCTTTTCATTTCATTTTGGTTCTCAACTTTGGTGTCTTACAGCTCGTTGAAATATCCATATAGACGGTGAAAAACGATTAAAAACGTAAATAAACAGACTTGTAGAAGCCAGCCAGCCAGTCAGGTTTAGGCGCATCTCCGTTTTCTGTTTCTCCGGGCGCGCTTTTGAGGGCCAGCTTGTCCATTCTTCCCTCTCTCGGCGGGTCGACACGAAGCAGTTTTCTATCGGTTTTAATACCTACTAGACCTGTTTACTGAGGGCTTCTACCTCTACTGTTGGTGCGGAGAGAGAGAGAGAGAGAGAGAGAGAGAGAGAGAGAGAGAGAGAGAGAGAGAGATGAGAGGTGCCTGCGTGCTTGTCAGACACACGATATACCACTCTCCTTAATTAATTATCTCAAGGTAGGATCACACTACCCCCCTCTCTCTCTCTCTCTCTCTCTCTCTCTCTCTCTCTCTCTCTCTCTCTCTCATCTCTCTCTCTCTCTCTCTCTCATTGTTACAGAAATATCACGAATAAAGTAAATGAGATAAAATGAAAGGGAAAATCACCTTCGCTTAATTCAATACAATAAAGAAACACAATTTTGTCTCTCTTAAGTGTTCAATCTCATTCTGCTTTACATACCAGGGGTGTTAGTCTTTCCCGAGAACATTAGTACTTATGCATTCTGAAAATCTGTAGGGAGGGCATGACCATTCCTCCACACACACACACACACACACACACACACACACACACACACACACACACTCACACTCACACTCACACTCACACTCACACACACACACACACACACACACACACACTCACCGCATCCTCCATAGCGCCGAAACACCTCCCACCATCAACACCATCAACAACCCATCAAACACAACACCTTCCCTTCTTCAGCGCACCTTCAGGAATACCACCACAACACAACACTCGGCAGGGACACTTCGCAGGGGGCAGGGGCATGGAGGTAGTATGGCCCTTATAGTATAGCCTTAAATACCTCCATGGGCAGGGACGAGTATAAGCCTCCTTGTTACCACCACCACAACAACACACCACCACCATCATCACAACAACACCACCACCACCATCATCACAACAACACCACCACCACCATCATCACAACACCACCACCACCATCATCACAACAACACCACACACTGTCCATCGATTTCCCCGTCTTCTGCGCCACCTTCTACGTGTATCGGCAGGAAGACGGTGCTGAACGACACCTCCAAATACAGTTTAGTCAGAAACCCCAGAAGGGAAGACAAGACGGCCTCCTCCCCCTTCCTCTCCCCAGCCTCCTCCCCCTGTCGCCCCCTGTCGCCCCCCTGTCGCTCCCCTGTCACTCCCCAGTCTACTTCCCCTGCACCCTTTCACCTCGATCGCTCCTTCCTAGCTTGTCCCATATGACCTCTGATGTCTGGCACATTTCCCCCTTTTTTGGCATTAATTTAATAATCCTTCATAGCTTTCTGAGAACCTCTGAGTATCTACTGACGAAGACGACGCAATTTTGGGCCTATAGAAGGATATTTTAGCGGATATTTGACCTTCAGGAAGTTTTAAGCAACAATAATAATAATAATAATAATAATAATAATAAATGATAACAACAATAAATAATAACAACAACAACATCCACTACATGACTAACTGACTGACAATTTGAACAACTTACCTCACTGCACATTCAACAACAGCTTCAACTGACTGACAACTTGAACAGCTTACCTCACTTCACCATCACTCCAGCTGCATCACCACCACCGCCTCCTCCTCACCACTCCACGCTCTCACAATCACACTCAGACCCAACATTTGAACACATCTGTTTGGCTATTGACCTGTGACAAGCTGACGTGACCTGGCGTGGGAGGGAGTGGTGAGAAGGAGGTGTTGGTGTGATTTCTTACCTTGCCACGCCTACACGCCTCGCCACGCCACTTACCTGTAAAAGAGAGAAAGTGGATTATTAGCACAGGTGAATGAGAACACGTATAACGATATCAATAAGGTAATAAGTGTAAATATGTGATAAGTGAGTTGTGAGGTTTTTTTTCATGGTTCATTTGCCTTCGTGTATATTTTCCGCATTAATGGTTTGTTTAGTGCTTCGTTGAATTACATGATAGAAGTTAATAGTGTGAGTGCAATGGAAAGTTATGATGAATTTAATTTTTTTTGTGATGAAGTGAAAAATAGGGGAGAGCGGGGCAGGTTGCATCGAGGGTAGGTTGCATCGTTGCCTCTAACTCGCATTAACTTTTTTTATTATTATTATTGTTGTAGTTGTAGTAGTAGTAGTTTATAGTAGTAGTAGTAGTAGTAGTAGTAGTAGTAGTAGTATTAAGACGATGTACGTGTGATAACATGCGAGTTAGAGGCAATGATGCAACCTGACCCTCGATGCAACCTGCCCCGCTCTCCCTAAGTAAGTTTATAAGAGATGTTAAGAGTGATGTGATGATTATAGCTTTGATGTTTTTACCTGTCTGCCTACCTAAATCTGATTAAATTTAAGAAAAAATAAACTCACCATGTATATATTATATTTTATTTGCTTTAGTACTTAACCCCTTGAGACCCAGAACGTAATTTCCATTGTAATTTGACCAACATTAGATTATTTTTAATGAATATATGCAATGTTTTTTATAGAATGACCTGTTCAGTATCCTTGTCTACTAGTTAATTTGGTATATTCAGTCACTTTCCGTACTTTTATGGCTAACAACAGACATTTTTTTATAGCAAGGAAAAGATCTGGGCGTGAAGGGGTTAAGATAACTCCCTCAGGTCTGTTTAATATATATTTTTTTCATGTATGCTTCCGGGTGAAAGTAAAATTATTATTATTATTATTATTATTATTATTATTATCTATTATTATTATTATTATTATTATTATTATTATTACTATATTATCGGTATACATCGGGTAAATAAATGAGTTAGGAAAACAATAGGTAAGAGAAAGAAGGGAGTTGGGGCGAGGAAAATTGCACTAGATATTCCTGTCTTTACCTCTCTAACACGAAGAAAAAGAAGAAAGGCAGAAAAAGTTGCGTGGAATGCCACACACACATGACCTTTCTTCCCTCCCTACCTCACACACACACACACAAAAGAATAAGAACAAAAAATTCCAAACTTCTTAACTTCTACCCCAACAAACACACAAAAAAGCAGGAAAAGGAAAAAAATATTACCAAGGAAAAATACCAAACGTCTTTATTTCGACCCCAACAAACACACAACAAGAAAGAAAAGAAAGAAATTACCAAGAAAAATACCATGTCTTTCCTTTCCCTTTTTTTCACTTTCTTGTACCATGACCTATACATATACCGTAGATAACAACAC
>JACEEZ010023234.1:232668-235168 GCA_016584305.1 Chionoecetes opilio
ACAGACACAGACACACACACACACACACACACACACGACACACACACACACACAGACACACAGACACACACACACACACACACACACACACACACACACACAGACACACACACACACACACACACACAGACACACACACACACAGACACACACACACACCACAGACACACACACACACACCACAGACACACAAACACACACACACACACACACACACACACACACACACAGACACACAGACACACACACACACACACACACACACACACACACACACACACACACACACACAGACACACACACACACACACAAGACACACACACACACAATCGTACATACACACATCAAAACATACTTATAGAGGACCATAAATTATACCAAGGGCAAATGAAGTGTATGTTGATTCTTAAGGATTAATGGAGTGACAAGCAGAGATCGGGAAAATGTGAAGTTCATAAAAATATAAAAAATCACATAAAACTTTTTTTTGCAAAAAAAAACCTAAATTAATATTTCTGCTAGAGATGTACCTAAAATGGCCTAAATAACAACATTTGTATCCAATCTGTGCAAGTGATAACTTCATGTCCTGTCTGTCCACTGATGGGTCAGACTGACAGCGGTGTTTCAGTCTTCTGATTTATGTCTAATTATTAGAAATGAGTTAAAAGTTAACAGAGTTTGGTGCATGCTGCCAGGGCCAGGACTAACGGGTAGTTGCCGTGCACTGCACCACTCACACAAAATAATACTTTCCGCTGTATGTAACTAAATACTGAAATTATTTGTAACTGAAATAATTATTAACTGATTTCAGGGGGCATCCACCCCTGTGCCATCCACCTGGGTGCAGGATTGGTGGTGTATCATTTCAGATTTTGTTTTCCTGCATTTGTCACGGAAATAAAGCACTGATTAAAGCCACATATTATAGTTTTTCTGTCACATATTTTGGTGAAAATACATAACATAAAAAAAACCTAAAATGGCCAAAATAACAACATTTTTATCCGATCTCTAGTGATAAGAATGAATAGATTGCACTAAGGATGAATGATAAAATGTAGCTAAGGAGACGGGACCATACGAGCGTAGCTCAGGCCCTGTAAAATACTACTTCCACTACTAGATGAATACACACACACACACACACACACACACACACACACACATTCACCCACAAAAAAATAAAAATCGTACATACACACATCAAAACATACTTACAGAGCACCATAAATTATACCCATGGAATATAAAGTGTATATAGATTCCTAAATAATTGGATGAACACAAGTGACTCCACCCCGCCGCCATCTTGGTAAGTACTTCTCTCTTTGCTCTTCCCTAACCTTTCCCTCCATCTTTCGTCCTCTCTTTCCCTTCCCATCTCTTCTCTCCCTTTCCTTCCCTTCCTCTTTCCCTGCTTCAATTCCTTCCTCCTCCTCCTCTTATCTTATCCCACTCTTCCTTCCCCTCATATCTCTCTCTCTCTCTCTCTCTCTCTCTCTCTCTCTCTCTCTCTCTCTCTCTCTCTCTCTCTCTCTCTCTCTCTCTCTCTCTCTCTCTCTCTCTCTCTCTCTCAGTCCGCAGTGTTATTTTTAGCCGTCTTTCCAGATGGTTGATAGTGAGGTGATCAATACATGTTTATGGTTATTCTCTCTCTCTCTCTCTCTCTCTCTCTCTCTCTCTCTCTCTCTCTCTCTCTCTCTCTCTCTCTCTCTCTCTCTCTCTCTCCATGGTCTATTTAGTTCCTTTTATGTAAAATTTCCGTCTGTGTGTGTGTGTGTGTGTGACTGTGTGTGTGTGTGTGTGTGTGTGTGTGGTGTGTGTGTGTGTGTGTGTGTGTGTGTTGTGTGTGTGTGTGTGTGTGTGTGTGTGTTGTGTGTGTGTGTGTGTGTGTGTGTGTGTGTGTGTGTGTGTGTGTGTGTGTGTGTGTGTGTGTTGTGTGTGTGTGTGTGTGTGTGTGTGTGTTGTGTGTGTGTGTGTGTGTGTGTGTGTGTGTGTGTGTGTGTGTGTGTGTGTGTGTGTGTGTGTGTGTGTGTGTGTGTGTGTGTGTGGTGTGTGTTGTGTGTGTGTGTGTGTGTGTGTGTGTGTGTGTTGTGTGTGTGTGGTGTGTGTGTGTGTGTGTGTGTGTGTGTGTGTGGTGTGTGTGTGTGTGTGTGTGTGTGTGTGTGTGTGTGTGTGTGTGTGTGTGTGTGTGTGTGTGTGTGTGTGTGTGTGTGTGTGTGTGTGTGTTATATGTACCGTACATCGACATACACACAAATACGGCTTCAATAAGGTTTTGGAATGATACACAAACATAATAATATGACCTATGTACGGCTTCATGAACGTTTTATGATGTATGTATGTATGTATGTATCTCTATGTATGCTTTAGGTGTACACATGAGTGGCTACAAATCAAGGTAACATCAGGTGTGTAGATAGATAGGTAGATAGATATTTTATTGTCCACAAAAATGCATAAAAAGAAATTACATAATATACCAAAATC
>JACEEZ010023234.1:240168-242668 GCA_016584305.1 Chionoecetes opilio
TGCAACTTGGGCACAAATGGACGAGGCCTTCAGCTAGAGTTATACCATGCATCATACCATATTAACTAAATTTGATAATATGAAGAAACATTTTATTCTGTCTATACAAAATAATAAAATAGCCATTTTTCTCTCTCCACTAACAAACACAAAGGAATTGCACAATGTATGTTTCTGGTTTGTTTCTCAGTAAGGTTTTATCTTGATAATGAAAAAAATATATAAATATAAACTTACAATATATTCAAGGTATTTCCCTTATTGCACAAAAACAGGTACATGGGATACTGTAGTTAAACAGTTAAACAGTAAACATAAGTGTGAAAAATAAGGTTTTGCTCTGGCATGGAAAATTGGATAAATATTCCTTTTTATTGTTTTTGGGTAGCAGGCTACTAGCAGCAATTTTGGGGGAGCTGAGTCCTTGACTTGGGGGGGCTAAGTCCCCCTTAGCCCCCCCGCGGTGACGCCACTGCCACCACCACCAGCACTGTATATCCATCACTACCACAATCACCACTACCACTATCAATACCACCACCACCACCACCAGCACTGTATATCCATCACTACCACAATCACCACTACCACTATCAATACCACCACCACCACCATCACCACTACCACCACCACTACCACCACCACCACCACTACCACCACTACTACTACCACCACTACCACCATCACCAATACCACATCCACCACCACCACCACCACCACCACCACCACTACCACCACCACCACCACTACCACCACCACCACTACCACCACCACCACCACCACCACCACTACCACCACCACCACCACCACTATCACCACCACCACTACTACCACCACCACCAGTCTGAATAACTATTACTATTGGTGTAGAAATTCATAACACCAAATTATCGGAAATGGTGGTGACTTTAGTACTATTCCACCTTAATTACCATCACCATCATCACTATCAACATCATCACCATCATCACTGTCAACATCATCATCATCATCATTCCATAATTACCTCACCATCATCACTATCAACATCACCATCATCACTATCAACATCATCACCATCATCACTGTCAACATCATCATCACCATCATCACTGTCAACATCACCATCATCATTCCATAATTACCCTCACCATCATCACTATCAACATCACCATCATCACTATCAACATCACCATCACCATCATCATTCCATAATTACCATACCACCACCATCATCACTGTCAACGTCACCAGCATCACCATTACAAACATACAATCAAAATAATAAAATTAATGAAGGAACAATTAAGACCTATGAACTTTTTTATCTCTTATTAAATGGATAGACAGATAGAAAAATGGATAGATGGATGAAGAGAGAGAGAGAGAGAGAGAGAGAGAGAGAGAGAGAGAGAGAGAGAGAGAGAGAGAGAGAGAGAGAGAGAGAGAGAGAGAGAGAGAGAGAGAGAGAGAGAGAGAGAGAGAGAGAGAGAAGAGAGAGAGAGAGAGAGAGAGAGAGAGAGAGAGGAGAGAGAGAGAGAGAGAGAGAGAGAGAGAGAGAGAGATAACCTACCAAGAGGGGTGGCTGAAGGTAATGTTCTGTGTAAGGGAAGGGAAGGTGGATGTTCTGAATTTAAATCATGTCCTAAACACGTCCATATTGAAAGGTGGGCGTGGAGGGGAAGGGTGTGACGGTATGTTCCCTCCCTTTAACAGGTGTGTGTGTGTGTGTGTGTGTGTGTGTGTGTGTGTGTGTGTGTGGTGCCCTTGAATATTTGGGAAGAGGAGAGGGTGAAGGAGGGGATGAAGGGGAGGGGTGAAGATGGGGTGAAGGTGGGGGAAGGGGGGAAGGGGGGCACGTAGGCGAGTTAAAGGGCGGCTCCCTCACCCCGCCCACAGGTGACTCTGCTTCAGGTGTCCATATCAGGTGTGTGTGTGTGTGTGTGTGTGTGTGTGTGTGTGTGTGTGTGTGTGTGTGTGTGTGTGTGTGTGTGTGTGTGGGGTTGTGTGTGTGTGTGTGTGTGTGTGTGTGTGTGTGTGTGTGTGTGTGTGTGTGTGTGTGTGTGGTGTGTGTGTGTGTGTGTGTGTGTGTGTGTGTGTGTGTGTGGGTGTGTGTTGTGTGTGTGTGTGTGTGTGTGTGTGTGTGTGTGTGTGTGTGTGTGTGTGTGTGTGTGTGTGTGTGTGTGTGGTGTGTGTGTGTGTGTGTGTGTGGTGTGTGTGTGTGTGTGTGTGTGTGTGGTGTGTGTGTGTGTGTGTGTGTGTGTGTGTGTGTGTGTGTGTGTGTGTGTGTGTGTGTGTGGTGTGTGTGTGTGTGTGTGGTGTGTTGTGTGTGTGTGTGTGTGTGTGTGTGTGTGTGTGGTTGTGTTGTGTGTGTGGTGTGTGTGTGTGTGTGTGTGTGTGTGTGTGTGTGTGTGTGGTGTGTGTGTGTTGGTGTGGTGTGTGTGGTGGGTGGTTTTGGGGGTGGTGGTGGGGGTGTGTGGTGTGTGTGTGTGTGTGTGTGTGTGTGTGTGTGTGTGTGTGT
>JACEEZ010023235.1:5000-27500 GCA_016584305.1 Chionoecetes opilio
CGACTGCGAGCCTGTAGGCGATCAAGACGTGTGTGTGTGTGTGTGTGTGTGTGTGTGCAGGGCAGCTGGGAGGAGGAAGCAGGGTGTGTGTGCAGGGCAGCTGGGAGGAGGAAGCAGGGTGTGTGTGCAGGGCAGCTGGGAGGAGGAAGCAGGGTGTGTGTGCAGGGCAGCTGGGAGGAGCAGGGTGTGTGTGTGTGTGTGTGTGTGCAGGGCAGCTGGGAGGAGCAGTGTGTGTGTGTGTGTGTGTGTGTGCAGGGCAGCTGGGAGGAGCAGGGTGGTGTGTGTGTGTGTGTGTGCAGGGCAGCTGGGAGGAGCAGGGGTGTGTGTGTGTGTGTGTGTGTGCAGGGCAGCTGGGAGGAGCAGGGTGTGTGTGTGTGTGTGTGTGTGTGTGCAGGGCAGCTGGGAGGAGCAGGGTGTGTGTGTGTGTGTGTGTGTGTGTGTGTGTGTGCAGGGCAGCTGGGAGGAGCAGGGTGTGTGTGTGTGTGTGTGTGTGAATGATTTTTGCCCGAAACGACACTTTATTTTGTTGCTTTTCGTCATATTTCTGCAGTGTAAGGTAAGGAGAGAGAGAGAGAGAGAGAGAGGAATTAGTGGGCAGTGTAGTCTCTCTAACCCTCTCTCTCTCTCCCTAACTCTCTCTCTCTCTCTCTCTCTCTCTCCCCCTTTTTTTTTTCTCTCTCTCTCTCTCTCTCTCTCCCAGGTGTAGACGAAGAGTTTGAGCGCCTACTAGAGAGGATCTTTGGCTCTGACTCTCTCTCTCTAACTCTAACCCCCTCTCTCTCTCTCTCTCTCTCTCTCTCTCTCTCTCTCTCTCTCTCTCTCTCTCTCTCTCTCTCTCTCTCTCTCTCTCTCTCTAACACGCTCTCTCTCTCTCCCTCCCAGGCGTAGACGAAGAGTTTGAGCGCCTACTCGAGCGAATCTTCGGCGCCGAGTTCTTCACAACATTCAGGCGGGAGCGACCAGCCGCCTACGTGGACCTCATGATTGCCTTCGAAGCCAGGAAGAGAAATGCGTCACCGTGGCGAAACTCTCCTCTCAACATTGCCTTGCCCTTCGCCTTTATTGACCTGTTCCGGCGACTGAAGGGCAAAGATGTGAGTGTGTGTGTGTGTATGTGTATGTGTGTGTGTGTGTGAGAGAGAGAGACCACCGCAAACTACCGCAAACCACCCACAAACCACTGAAACTCCCTCACAGTGCATGCAAATCAATAGCAAAACATTTATATCTGTCAGCAAACTAACCACAAATTTCCAAAAACTACCACAAACCACCCACAAGGTTAGGTTAAGTTTGAGGTAGTTTGTGTGTGTGTGTGTGTGTGTGAAAGAGAGAGAGAGAGAGAGAGAGAGAGAGAGAGAGAGAGAGAGAGAGAGAGGGGAGAGAGAGAGAGTGTGTGTGTGTGTAACGATGCAGGAAAATGAATCGTACATACAAACTTTACACCGCTATGCACACACACACACACACACACACACACACACACACACACACACACACAGTTACTCCCTGTCCCCCCCCTCACCCCACTCCATGGTCCAGGTGGAGTGGGCTGTACGCAAGCACCAGGACGCAGGGGTTCGGTGGTCCAGTCAGGGCATGCTGAGACTCGAACCTGGGACCATGAAGCAACTGTTTGTGCCCACACTCGGCCATATTAGCCAGGTAGGTGGTGGTGGTCTGTCTGTCTGTCTGGCTGGCTGGCTGTCTGGCTGTCTGTCTGGCTGTCTGTCTGGCTGGCTGGCTGGCTGTATGTCTGGCTGTCTGTCTGGCTGTCTGGCTGTGTCTGGCTGTCTGGCTGGCTGTCTGGCTGTCTGGCTGGCTGGCTGGCTGGCTGGCTGGCTGGCTGTCTGTCTGGCTGGCTGTCTGGCTGTGTCTGGCTGTCTGGCTGGCTGGCTGTCTGTCTGGCTGTGTCTGGCTGTCTGGCTGGCTGTCTGTGTCTGTCTGGCTGTCTGGCTGGCTGGCTGGCTGTCTGGCTGGCTGGCTGGCTGTGTCTGGCTGGCTGGCTGGCTGTCTGGCTGTGTCTGGCTGGCTGGCTGGCTGTCTGGCTGTGTCTGGCTGTCTGGCTGGCTGGCTGGCTGTCTGTGTCTGTCTGGCTGTCTGGCTGGCTGGCTGGCTGTCTGGCTGGCTGGCTGTCTGTCTGGCTGGCTGGCTGGCTGGCTATCTGGCTGTCTGTCTGGCTGGCTGTCTGTCTGTGTCTGTCTGGCTGGCTGTCTGGCTGGCTGTCTGGCTGGCTGGCTGGCTATCTGGCTGTCTGTCTAGCTGGCTGTCTGTCTGTGTCTGTCTGGCTGTCTGGCTGGCTGGCTGTCTGGCTGGCTGGCTGTCTGGCTGGCTGGCTGTCTGGCTGTCTGTCTGGCTGGCTGGCTGTTCTGGCTGGCTGGCTGTCTGTCTAGCTGGCTGTCTGTCTGTCCGGCTGGCTGGCTGGCTGGCTGGCTGTCTGTCTGGCTGGCTGGCTGGCTGGCTGTCTGGCTAGCTGTATGTATGTCTTTCTGGCTGGCTGGCTGGCTGGCTGGCTGTCTGTCTATATGTATGTCTGGCTGGCTGGCTGGCTGGCTGGCTGGCTGTCTGTCTGTGTCTGTCTGGCTGTCTGGCTGTCTGGCTGGCTGGCTAGCTGGCTGTCTGGCTGGCTGGCTGGCTGGCTGTCTGGCTGTCTGGCTGTGTCTGGCTGTGTCTGTCTGGCTGTCTGGCTGTGTCTGTCTGGCTGTCTGGCTGTCTGTCTGGCTGTCTGGCTGTGTCTGGCTGGCTGGCTGTCTGGCTGTCTGGCTGGCTGGCTGTCTGGCTTTTCTGGCTGTCTGGCTGGCTGTCTGGCTGGCTGGCTGTCTGGCTGCTGGCTGTCTGGCTGGCTGGCTGTCTGGCTGGCTGTCTGTCTGTCTGTGTCTGTCTGGCTGTCTGTCTGGCTGGCTGTCTGGCTGTCTGGCTGTCTGTCTGGCTGGCTGTGTCTGTCTGTGTCTGTCTGGCTGTCTGGCTGGCTGGCTGGCTGGCTGGCTGGCTGGCTGGCTGGCTGGCTGGCTGGCTGTCTGTCTGTCTGTCTGTCTGGCTGGCTGGCTGTCTGGCTGGCTATCTGGCTGTCTGTCTGGCTGGCTGGCTGGCTGGCTGGCTGTCTGTGTCTGTCTGGCTGGCTGGCTGGCCGGCTGTCTGGCTGGCTGTCTGGCTGGCTGTCTGTCTGGCTGTGTCTGTCTGTCTGTCTCTCCTCTCTCTCTCTCTCTCTCTCTCCTTCCTCTCTTCTTATCAATATCGATGCAGCATTCTAATCCCACCCTTAAACACTGAGGCTATAGAGACAATATTTACCGTATATTATTTATTTATTTACCATGTAGCTACTATCTAGACTGCATTCTAATTGCACCCATACTCCCCCAGGCCATAGAGGCAGTTTTGGCGAGTCCACAAGTCCGTCATCTCCAATATATGTTCCTGGTGGGAGGATTTGCCGAGTCGGAACTTCTGCAGAAACACATCAGGGACGCTTTCTCTCGCAGGGCTCGTGTTATTGTGCCTCAGGTGTGTGTGTGTGTGTGTGTGTGTGTGTGTGTGTGTGTGTGTGTGTGTGTGTGTGTGTGTGCGGGTGTGTGTGTGTGTGTGTTGTGTGTGTGTGTGTGTGTGTGTGTGTGTGTGTGTGTGTGTGTTGTGTGTGTGTGTGTGTGCGGGTGTGTGTGTGTGTGTGTGTGTGTGTGTGTGTGTGTGTGCTAGGTGACAAGAAATAGTACGGTTTTGTAAGGGAGAATGGTCGAAATCGTAGTGTTTTTAAAAGGGACGTGGTAGAAATAGTAGTTTTTTTTATAGTTCAGTCTAAATTTCAGGGTTTTTTAAAGTTTCTGTGTACTGGAAGGCGAGAGAGAGAGAGAGAGAGAGAGAGAGAGAGAGAGAGAGAGAGAGAGAGAGAGAGAGAGAGAGAGAGAGAGAGAGAGAGAGAGAGAGAGAGAGAGAGAGAGAGAGATTCAGATTCAGATTCAGATTCAGATTCAATACTTTTATTCACAATTGAAGTACAGTTGTGAAAGAGACTGTTTCATAAAAAAAACAGTCTCATCTCAGTATACATATGATGAGCTGGTAAGGGACATCGATTATGAGGGGCATAGTCGTTGAGTTATAATAATCTAAACACACATGGGCCAAGGGGGAGTATTATGACATTCTTGTTTACCCTACACGATTTACGACAGGGCACAGAGTTCAGATCACACAGTCAGGGGGGGGAGGGGAGAGGATGAGTTATAGGCACACTTAGGCACGGGTCCCGATTTTTTGTTGTTTTTAGGCGCCATGGGGGGAGGTGGGAGAGGGTCCACGGGGTCTATATCCATGGTCAACAAGGCGTCTTCAGGGGGTACAGCTCGGCGTCGCCTTGAACCAAGAGTGTCTTGTATCGTTCGGGTCATCTCGGTCAGCATTTCCTTTAGACTCCGTATCTCTCCCGTCATGCTCACCATGTCGCTTCGAGTGGTCGCCATCACACCCTTCAAGACTGCCACCTCCCCCTGCAATTCTTGTAGAGAGACTATTTGGGCACGCAGATCAGCACATTCCTCCCAATGATGGACCTGCGCCCCTTGTAGTATCTTTATCTCGTTCATCAAAGTCAAAATAGCCTCGGAATCGCTGAGGGAGGCAACACCGCCTTCAGCAGCCTGTGAGGGGAGGGAGGAGCAGCCACCCCGCGGTGAGAGGGGGGAGAGGGGTGACTTGGTGACTGGCTTGGGCAGACTGCGGGTGGCTAGGGTGGGGAAGGGAGGGGTCCGAGGGAGAGAGCAGCAAGGGGATATCATCCATCATCGGCGAGGAGGAGGGGGGCAGCCAGGCCCTCCCCATCCGGGGGAGGGATGGGTAGGCTGCAGAGTCTTGACTCGGCGGCGGCGGGGGGTTAACTGCGGCAGGGAGCAGAGGCACCGCAGGCTTCCTATAGCGGTGGGCATCGGGCCTCACAAGGCACTTCACACTCCAAGCATTATGCTCGAGGAGGCAATTGGGGCAGCGGGGCGTGATGGATTCCCCATTGATAATGCGATCCTTGCAAAGCTTAGTGTCATGCCTCCCCGAGCAGAAGCCACAACGCACGGAACTATTGCATTGCCATTCGCGGTGGCCCCATCGCTGGCACTTCCCACAAAATGCAGGCTTTCCGATAAATCTCTCCACATAGCAAGGCCTCATCCCAGGTAAAGCAATCATTGATGGCGGGTCACCCGCCCACATCGCAGTCACACGATTTCCTGGCACCATCATATTGGAACGAGGATCCCAACGTTGACCGTCCCGTCGAGCCCAGAGGACGCCTGGATGATCTTCGAGGTGGTGAAGGGGCATGAAGTATGGGTAGTTCCTTATATTCACCTTGACCTGCCGGTTTTCCTCCGTGGCCTCGGTAAGTCTCATGACGCTGCCGCATAGCGGGTGGCCCACCTCCGTTAGGAACTGAGCGGTGGCACTGTCCCTCGTGACTGCCATAATAGACGTGGTTGTCATCTTAGGAGTAACAGATAAGTTGCGATGTTTGCCAGCAACTTCCGCTAGCCAGATTGACCTGTCCTTAGGTGACACTTCAACCGGGAAGAAGAGACGATACAGCTTGTCAGGGGCGGGGGGACGTCAGCGGCAGCAGCACTGGCCCCTTCGGGAGGAGGAGGATTGCCATGGTCGTCACCGCCACGGGCGTTCTTTTTTTTTTTTTTTTTTTGGTATTACAGACAAGTTGATAGCCGTCAGAGGCATCGCTATTCTCATCGCGAGCTTCCCAGGCAGGGCCCCGCTTAACGCCCTGCATGTCGATGTAGCGGGGAGGGGGGGGGAGTAGCAGACAGCCGCAGAGGTGCGAGGGTGGGGAGCGACCGCACCCCACAACGTCTCGAGTGGCACTGAGAGAGAGAGAGAGAGAGAGAGAGAGAGAGAGAGAGAGAGAGAGAGAGAGAGAGAGAGAGAGAGAGGAGAGAGAGAGAGAGAGAAGAGAGAGAGAGAAGAGAGAGAGAGAGAGAGAGAGAGAGAGAGAGGGAGAGAGAGAGAAACTTTTATCCACAATTTACTTACAGACACAGACAAAAAGTGAGAGACAACCAGACAGTAACTTTAAACCAAAATCAACCATTCTACAAAATAACACCAAAATCAAACCATTCTACAAAATAACACCAAAACAAAACCATTCTACAAAATAACACCCAAATCAACCCATCTACAAAATAACACCCAAAACAAAAATCAAACCCATTCTACAAAATAACACCCAAAATCAAACCCATTCACAAAATAACACCAAAATCAAACCCATTCTGCAAAATAACACCAAAAATCAAACCCATTTTACAAAATAACACCAAAAATCAAACCCATTCTACAAATAACACCCAAAATCAAACCATTCTACAAATAACACCCAAAAATCAAACCCATTCTACATAAAACACCCAAAATCAAACCCATTCCACAAAATAACACCCAAAAATCAAACCCATTCTACAAAACACCCAAAATCAAACCCATTCTACAAAATAACACCAAAAATCAAACCCATTCTAAAATAATAACACCCAAAATCAAACCCATCTACAAAATAACACCCAAAATCAAACCCATTCTACAAAATAACACAAAAATCAACCCATTCTACAAAATAACACCCAAAATCAAACCCATTCTACAAAATAACACTCAAAAATCAAACCCATTCTACAAAATAACACTCAAAAATCAAACCCATTCTACAAAATAACACCCAAAATCAAACCCATTCTACAAAATAACACTAAAAAATCAAACCCATTCTACAAAATAACACCCAAAATCAAACCATTCTACAAAATAACACTAAAAAATCAAACCCATTCTACAAAATACACTAAAAAATAAAAACCCATTCTACAAAATAACACCCAAAATCAAACCCATTCTACAAAATAACACTAAAAAATCAAACCCATTCTACAAAATAACTCAAAAATCAAACCCATTCTACAAAATAACACCCAAAATCAAACCCATTCTACAAAATAACACTAAAAAATCAAACCCATTCTACAAAATAACACCCAAAAATCAAACCCATTCTACAAAATAACACCCAAAATCAAACCCATTCTACAAAATAACACCCAAAAATCAAACCCATTCTACAAAATAACACCCAAAATCAAACCCATTCTACAAAATAACACCCAAAAATCAAACCCATTCTACAAAATAACACCCAAAAATCAAACCCATTCTACAAAATAACACCCAAAATCAAACCCATTCTACAAAATAACACCCAAAAATCAAACCCATTCTACAAAATAACACCCAAAAATCAAACCCACCTACCCTAAACGTAACCCACAACACCCCACAGGGCACCAGTCTGGCCATCCTACGCGGAGCCGTCCAATTCGGCCTAGACCCTGGAGTCGTTTCGGTCCGACGCTCACGACTGACCTATGGCGTGGGCGTTCTGAACCGTTTCGACCCGAGCCTTCACCCCGAGGTCAAACGGGTGACCTCATCCGGCGTGGCGTGGTGTGCGGATGTGATGGACGGGTTCGTGGTGGTGGACGAGAGTGTGGCGGTGGGGGATGTGGTGGAGAGATCCTACACTCCCGCCACACCACAGCAGAGGACCGTGATTCTACACCTGTATGCTTCAACGCGCCATGATGTGCAGGTGTGTGTGTGTGTGTGTGTGTGTGTGTGTGTGTGTGTGTGTGTGTGTGTGTGTGTGTGTGTTGGCTGTAAAGGCTGTCTGTGGAGGCTGTAAAGGCTGTGTTGGCTGTGGAAGCTGTGTTGGCTGTGGAGGCTGTCTGTGGAGGCTGTAAAGGCTGTGTTGGCTGTAAAGGCTGTCTGTGGTGGCTGTGGAGGCTGTCTGTGGAGGCTGTAAAGGCTGTGGAGGCTGTAAAGGCTGTGGAGGCTGTAAAGGCTGTGGTGGCTGTGAAGACTGTCTGTAAAGGCTGTGGAGGCTGTAAAGGCTGTGGTGGCTGTGAAGACTGTCTGTGAAGGCTGTGAAGACTGTGTGTGTGTGTGTGTGTGTGTGTGTGTGCAATAATAAATAGATAGGAGATTAATCTATTAGAGAAAAAAGAGGTATGAATATTTTAAAGTGTTAAAATCTGATAGCTACAATTCTCTCTCTCTCTCTCTCTCTCTGCACAGTTCGTCACAGAGCCAGGAGTGGAGAGAGTGGGCACCCTCCACCTGGACTTGGGCCCTCCACCACCACCACCACCGCCACACTCCACCACACCACCACACAAGAGGGAGATCTCAGTCCACATGAAGTTTGGCGACACGGAGGTTAAGGCGACTGCGGTGGATCATTTGACTCAACGCTGTGTGAGAGCCGATATTGATTTCCTGACACTGTGAGAGCTGATATTGACTTCCTGACGCTGTGAGAGATCGAGGCCTCACCCCCAGCCTTGAGGAGCTCCGCACTGATATTACAAACACCAGCTGCCTTTCCACCCCTCAACTTTGCTACAGCCTCAATGATTGCGTCAAGAGAGGGTGCGGCTTCGTCAATGGGAGGATCGGCATCCACTGCCTGTAACCCAGTGGTGTGAAGCTGCTCAGTTTGAGGGTCCACCGTGAACAACTGCCCAAAGTACTCAGCCCAACGAGCCATCTGCCCATCCATGTCCGACACGAGGCGCCCATCTGCTGCTCGAATAGCACTCGCCCGAGATGGAGACTCGGAACGGAGCTTCTTCAGGGCTCGGTAGGCGGGTCGGAGGTGGTCAGCGTTCAGATGACCCTCGGCGAGACTCCCGACATGCCTCTCCTTGTCTCTCCCCAGGAGGGTTCTAGTCCGGCGTGACAGAGCCCTGTGCTAGTCCCGGTTCCCAGCCAGCCCGGCAGCGCGACTCTCCTCCATATTCTCCAGCGAGACAAAACCACGCCTTGACCTCGGGAGCTGCCCAATAGACTCCTTGGCAGCCTGTAGAGTTTCACGTTTGAAGGTATCCCACAGTTCTACAGGGTCTACAGGGTGTACAGGGGTTTTGTTCTGGAGATTCTGGACTCTGAGGCATTGGTGGTGTAATATTACATCATTACTGCCACGTGAATTAGGCTCCAGGAATGGCCTGAAAATATGTACCCTGTAACTATTACCACACTTTTCTGATGGCAAAAATGACGCTTATGGCCTTTTTTATGGCCTTAAAAACTGTACTAAAAACTGTACTAAGTCGAAAATGCCTCCGAGAGTCTCCGGAATAAAACCTTCAACGGGAAACTTAATAAGACGCACAAACTTACGAAGCATTTTATTCATTTCAAACTTTTCTGCCGGGGCGACACACGGCAAAACCAGGAATAGCAACAATTATAATCAACTCTTCTACGTAGACAACACTATAGTCGCCAGTCACTCACTCGCCACTGCACTAATGTCGCCAGGCACACTATAGCATCACTACAGCCTTGTATGTGCCACTGAAGACATGTAGTGTGATGTACATAATATAAACTACTGTGCATGCGTCTTCAAAGTACTCAGCCCAACGAGCCATCTGCCCATCCATGTCCCACACGAGGCGCCCATCTGCTGCTCGAATAGCACTCGCCCGAGATGGAGACTTGGAACGGAGCTTCTTCAGGGCTGGGTAGCACGCTTGTAGTATCTGTAAGAGACAATCCGGCGTGGAGGAGGCCAAGGGGGCGCCCACAAGGCTCTTGGCTGGGGCAAGTTGATGCTTCCTGTGGAGAGCTGCTTGGTGTGGGAAGGCAGCCTGCATGGGGACTGCTTGGTGTGGGAAGGCAGCCTGCATGCGGACTGCTTGGTGTGGGAAGGCAGCCTGCATGCGGACTGCTTGGTGTGGGAAGGCAGCCTGCATGGGGACTGCTTGGTGTGGGAAGGCAGCCTGCATGGGGACTGCTTGGTGTGGGAAGGCAGCCTGCATGCGGACTGCTTGGTGTGGGAAGGCAGCCTGCATGGGGACTGCTTGGTGTGGGAAGGCAGCCTGCATGGGGACTGCTTGGTGTGGGAAGGCAGCCTGCATGGGGACTGCTTGGTGTGGGAAGGCACCCTGCATGGGGACTGCTTGGTGTGGGAAGGCAGCCTTCATGGGGACTGCTTGGTGTGGGAAGGCAGCCTGCATGGGGACTGCTTGGTGTGGGAAGGCAGCCTGCATGGGGACTGCTTGGTGTGGGAAGGCAGCCTGCACGGGAGTGGTGACCCCCAGCGTAGGGTGGGCGAGGCGACGAGACCCCCGACCTGTCCCCGAGGATGGATCTGTATATGAAAGAGAGAGAGAGAGAGAGAGAGAGAGTTATTCAAGTGTTGCTGTGGTTAATATCTGTGGTACATTTAACAGTGGAGAGAGAGAGAGAGAGATGTTATGTCTCTCTCTCTCTCTCTCTCTAGAATATAAGGATAGATGCCTGTACACAGAGAGAGAGAGAGAGAGAGAGAGAGAGAGAGGTTATGTGTCTCTCTCTCCTATATGATATAAGGGTAGATGCCTGTACAGAGAGAGAGAGAGAGTGTTATGTCTCTCTCTCTCTCTCTCTAAAGATAAGGGTAGATGCCTGTATACTGAGAGAGAGAGAGAGAGAGAGAGAGATAGAGAGATGTTAAGACAATGAAGACAATAATAATAATAATGATGTGTGTGTGTGTGTGTGTGTTTGTTACACTGCTATACCAAAGGTTTGTACATATACATGTGTACGTTAGTCATTTACACACACACACACACACACAGTCAAAACATACACACACACACACTCAAAACATACACACACACACTCAAAACACACACACACACACACACTCAAAACATACACACACACACACTCAAAACACACACACACACACACACTCAAAACATACACACACACACACTCAAAACACACACACACTCAAAACACACACACTCAAAACATACACACACACACTCAAAACACACACACACTCAAAACACACACTCAAAACATACACACACCACACACCTCAAACACACCACACACTCAAAACATACACACACACACACACACTCAAAACACACACACACACACACACATACACACTCAAAACACACACACACACATACACACTCAAAACACACACACACACATACACACTCAACACACAACACACACATACACACTCAAAACACACACACACACATACACACTCAAAACACACACACACACATACACACTCAAAACACACACACACACATACACACTCAAAACACACACACATACACACACTCAAAACACACACACACACATACACTCAAAACACACACACTCAAAACCACACACACTCAAACACAACACACACACACACACAAAAACCCTCAAAACACACACACTCAAAAACACAACACACACACCACTCAAAAAACACACACCCCAAACACTAAAAAACATACACACAACACACCCCACTCAAAACACACACACCAACACAACTCAAAAACACCACCACACACACACACTCAAAACATACCACACACCCCAAAACCAAAAAACAACACACACACACACCCAAAAACATCACACACAACACACTCAAAACACACACACACACACACATAAAAAACACAACACACACACACACACACTAAAAAAACATACACACACACACACACTCAAAAAAACCACCCCACCCCACACCATCAAAAACACACACACACACAACACACACACACCAAGCATACAGATTATAAAACATCGTGTGTGTGTTGTGTGGTGTGTGTGGTGAAGTAAAATGTTATAAGACATTTAACTTAAAGATTTTATTATTTTTATTATTATTTTTTATTATTATTTTATTTTTTATTATTACTCCCCCAAAAATATTCTTCCTCTTTTACTAAACATGAATTTTTTAGATTTTTAAATAAAGTAATTTAAGACTGTGTGTTTAAATTTTGATTTATTTACCCCGGAAATATAATATGAAAAGGTTGTTTTTTCATCCTGGGAAAAAACTCACTGATTTTTTTTTGCCCCTGTGTCTGTGTGTGTCTGTCTTTCCTCTCTGTGTCGCTGTGGGTTGTTCTGTTCTCTGTGTTTGTCTCTCTGTCGTCTCTCTTGTTGTCTTGTTCGTCTCTCTCTAGCTGCTGTCCCTCTATTTTGTTGTCTCTTTATGTCTGTCTGCCCTTTCCGGGTCTTGTCCTCTCTGTGTTTGGGTCTCTCTGCCCTTGCTGTTCTATCTGCTCTGTGTCTCTCTTAGTCGTCTGTCTTCTCTATGTCTTTTGTTTTTCCCTCTATGTCTGTCTGTCTTTCTAGTCTGTCTGTTCTTCTTGTCTGTCGCCCTTTCTAGTCTGCTGCTCTCTCTATGTTGTCTGTCTTCGGTGTTGTCTCTCTCTGTGTTTGCTCTCTGTCTTTTGTCTGTTCTATCTGTCTCTGGTCTCTCTGTTGTCGCTCTGTCTGTCGTCTGTTGTCTCTCTGGCTGTCTCTGTCTTCTTCTCTTTTTTCTATGTGTCTCTCTCTCTTTTTAAGTTGCCCAAACCCAACCCTTGTCAAATCTCCAGTCCCATATCCATTTTCTCTCTCTCTCTCTCTCTCTCTCCTCTCCCCCTTTCTTCTCCTCTCTCTTCCTCTCCTCTCCTCCCCCCAAAAAAATACTAAAATAAACGAATAATCAGAATATAAAAAAAAAATATAAGTAGTAAAAAAACCTTTCCATCTTTTCACATTAAAAAATTACTGAGAGAGAGAGAGAGAGGAAGGGGGGAAAGAGAGAGAGGAGAGAGAGAGAGATTAAAGTGCATTTTTCGTCAGTCACCTTCTCTCCCCTCCTCTCCTCACACTACACGTGGCCCCCCTTTTTCCCCCCCAATGGCTGTCAGTCCCAACCCTTTTTCATCCTTCCTGGCATGCAAGAGAGAGGAGAGACGGGGAGGAGAGAGAAGAGAAAAAGAGAGGAAAAAGAAGGAAGAGAGAGAGAGGAAAAATAGGAGATTAAAGGGGAAGGAAAAAGAGGGAGAGAGAGAGAAAAAAAAAATGGAGTTTAAAGGGAAGGAAGGAAGAGAGAGAGAGAGAGAGGAGAGAGAGAGAGAGAGAGGAAAGGGTAAGACCGTGGAGAGGAGAGAAAATCCCACTTTGCGTTCAAGACCGTTTTTAAAAAAACCCTCCCCCTCTTTCTCTCTCCTCTCTCTCTTTCCCCCCCCTTTTTTATCTTTTATCTTCTCTTTTCTCTCCTTTTTACCCAAAAGGATTTTTATTACAAAATTTATTATTAATATTTTTAAATTTTTATTATTTTTATTATTTATTATTTATTTTTATTTTTATTAATTTTTAATTATTTCATTATTATTTTTATTATTTTATTATTTTATTTTAATTATTATATTATATTATATTATTATTATAATTATTATTTATATTATTATATTATTATTATATTATTATTTTTATATTATTATTATTATTATTATTTTTATTTATTTTATTATTATATTTTTACTATTATTATATTTTTTTTATTATTTTTATATTTTTTATTATTATTATTATTTAATTAATTTATTTTATTTATTATTTTATTATTATTATATTAATTATTAATTTTTATTTTTATTATTACTATTTTATTATTTTTATTTTTTATTACTATTATTTTTATTATTATATTATTTATTATTATTATTATTATTATATTATTTTTATTATTATTTTTTATTTATTATTATTATTATTATTATTATTACTATTTATTTTTATTATTATTATTATTTTTTTAAATTTTTGTTATTGTTATTATTATTTTATTTTTATTTACTATTATTATTTGTTTTTTTATTATTTTTTATTTTATTATTTTTTGTTTTTTATTTTTTTTTATTATTATTATATAATTATTGTTTTTGTTTTTATTATTTTTGTTATTATTATTTTTATATTATTATTATATTGTTATTATCATTTTATTTTTATATTATATTTTTTTTATTTTTATTTTTATTATAATTATTATTTTATTTTTATTATTATTTTATTGTTATGTTAATTATTTTATTATCATTTTTATTGTTATTTTTTATTATTATTTTTTATATTGTTTTTATTTTTTTTATATTATTTTATATTAATTAATTTATTGTTATTATTATTATAATTGGTAGTTATTATTGGGATTATTCCAAGAACCGAATTGGATTTGGTGGACGAAAAGATTTTTTTCTGGTGGGTGTGAATTAATTGCTAACCGTTTTGTCGAAAAATCTTTTTTTTTTTTTTTTTTTTTTTTTTTTTTTTGAGTTAGGTAAAGGGGTTGGGTTTTGGGTTTAGGTTAGGTTGGTAAAGGGGTTAGGCAAGGTTAGGTTAGGTAAAGGGGTTTAGGTTAGGTTAGGTCAGGTAAAGGTTTTATTTTTGGGTTTAGGTATGGGTTTAGGAAAAGGGTTAGGTTAGGTTAGGTTAAAGGGTTTATTTTAGGTATGGGTAAAGGTTGGGTCAAGGTTGGGTTTAGGTTTATTTTCAAGGTTAGGTAGGTATGGGTAAGGTTAGTAAAGGGTTTAGGTTAGGTTAGGTTAGGGAGGGGTCAAGGTTGGTTTTAGGTAGGGTAAAAGGTTAGGTCGGGTTGGGTTGGGTTAGGAAAGGTATAGGTTAGGTTGGTTAGGTAAAGTTAGCTTAGGTTAGGTAGTATAGGTTAGGTATAGATTAGGTTAGGTAAAGTTAGCTTAGGTTAGGTATAGGTATAGGTTAGGTATAGATTAGGTTAGGTAAAGTTAGGTTAAGGTTAGGTGCCATTAGGTTTTTTTTCATTGTTGTTGCAAATCACTGATACAAATAAAATAGAAATTATTTGCGACAGAAACGGTTCACAGATTAATTCAAAACGCATCAAAACTCACCAGAAAATAGTTGTTTCGTCCACCAAAGTGTATTCGCTATCAAACTAGAATACCTTACAGTTAGCTTACCTTAGAAAATCTTGACTATTGTAATAGACTCATGAATCTCTCTCTCTCTCTCTCTCTCTCTCTCTGGAAATCCATTATTAGAATTATGAGACGATGAAATTAAGTCTATATAGAAATGTACTCACAAATGTCTTATCTCCCACAGATATACAAAATTTCCCACAGATATACCCAAAATCTCCCACAGATACACCCAAAATTTCCCACAGATATACCCAAAATCTCCCACAGATACACCCCCAAAATTCCCAAATTCACCAAAAATTTCCCCAGAATTCACACCCACAAAAAAAAGATTAAAAAAATAAGAAAAAAACAGCAAAAAATGATAATACCACCTTACACACTACAAAACCCCTTGTTCAAGTGTGACAGTCACCCTACCTTTCTTTACAGCATCCTGGCCTCCCTGTCGACATCGAACCCTGCCAGGCAACCACAGCATTAAGGGTAGTCAGGCTGTGTTCTGAGGCTCACCACAGCATTGCAGGGAACCAGGGTACAGCAGCAGCTTGGATGTTGCTGTGAACGGCTTGAGAACAGCGCTGTGGGTCTGTGAAGGCTGTGAAGAGGGTCTGTGGAGGCTGTGAAGGCTGGCTGTGGGTCTGTGGTGGTAGGATTATACAGCAGTGGCTTGAATATTGCTGTGAAGGGCTTGAGAACAGCGCTGTGGAGTCTGTGAAGGCTGTGAGCTGCAAAGATTGTCTGTGGGCTGTTCTGTGAAGACTGTGGAGGGCTGTGAAGGCAGAATTAAACAGCAGTGGCTTGAATATTGCTGTGAAGGGCTTGAATCTCAGCGCTGTGGATGCTGTGAGAGCTGTGAAGAGGGTCTGTGAAAGCTGTGAAGACTGTCTGTGGTGGCAGGATTATACAGCAGTGGCTTGAATATTGCTGTGAACGGCTTGAAAACAGCGCTGTGAGGGTCTGTTTCGGCTGTGAGGACTGTCTGTGGGCTGTTCTGGCTGTCTGTGGTGGCTGTGGTGGCTGTGAATGCTGTGATAGCAGGGTAATCACAGCATGACACAGCAGAGAGAAGCAGGGGGGGATGCTTTCCCCCCCCCTACACCCCAAAAAAAGAAACCACACCCAACAAGGGGGTTCAGAATCCCCCCCCCCCAAAACCAACACGGGCTCAATGGTGAAATGAGCTTTAAGACGTCCCTTTCAAACGCCGCCATCCGTTTGGGAGCTCCGGAGGGCCTAACGTCCCGGGGGACTGGAAAACCCGTGGGGCCCCAAAATGGTTAAACCGCGACCTATTCGACCAGGGACGGCAATTCTACGAGCGTTTCTTTTTCAGTATCTTTCTCTCGGATTTAGTCGGACTGCTATTCCTGTTTAGTGTCAATAGAATACTGCGGCCATTAATGTATACCGGACGGTCCAAAACGCCACTTAAAGCCCTCCGTCGCTACGTATCAACGGTTCATCACGTTATGGTTTGGTACAGTGGCGATATTTGGGACCGAAACGACCAAGCACATCGCGATATCTTACACGTTCGTCGAATTCACCAAAATGTCGCTCGGGTATTTAACTCCCCAGGGGGATTTTTGGGAGGGGAGACGCTCCTGACTTCCCCAAATGACCTGATGAACCCTCGCCCTAGCCCCTTCAGTCAGACAGGATCTCAAGGGTTGCGTAGAAATCCCACTCGAGTTAGAAACACGACCCATTGTTTATGTTAGCCAGTGGGATCAAATGTTGACTCAGTACGGGTTCATGGGTGTCATGGCGAGTCACCCGTCACGCCTGGGTGCCTGGCGGGTGACGAGTGACGACATGGCGGGTTTCATACACTTCTGGCGTGGCGTAGGCTGGTCGTTAGGCATAGACGATCGTTATAACTTCTGTAACGGCACAGTAGAGGAAACTATAGCATTATGTCGCGAAATGGAGGAGCGCGTTATCAAACCAAGCCTATCACAGACCTCTAACGACCAGGGAGTCATGGGCGCGGCCTTAATTAACGGTTTAGGCCTTTTATTACCCTGTTTCTCGTACCCGGTAATTCTCCGTTTCGCGCTATACGTCCTAAATCTCCCACTATCGACTGTTTCAACCCGTATGAATTTCCGGCACGTGTTTTACTACCTATGTTTGAGGTGTTTGTTGCTTTGTTTGTTATTTGTGCCCGGGTTAAATTGGGTTTTTCAGGTGTTAATTGGCGAGGGTGTTAGGGGGGGGGGGGGGTGGGGGGGGGAGGGGAGGGGGGCCTTACAAGGGGGGGGGGGGGGAAAGGGGTTTGGGGGGAGGGGGGAGGAAGGGAGAAAGGGGGAAAGGGGAGGGGGGAGAGAGAAAGGCGTTCCCCCAAAGTATAGGGAGAGCGTAAAAGAGAAGAGGGGAGAAGAGATGGCGAGAGAGAGAGGGAAAAGTATTTGGGCTGTCCCCTCAAGAAAAGGGTGAGCCCCTAAACGGGGGAAAGAGAGAGGAAAGAGAAGAAAGAGGAGATGAAGGAAAAAGGAAAGGGGGGGAGAGAGAAGAAAAGGGAGGAGGAAATGGAAAAAGGGAGAGAGAGAGAGAGAGGGAGAGAGGAGGAAACCCCTGGGGGGGGCCCCCCCCCCCCCAAAGGGGGAAAATGGCCCCCCTTATAAGGGTAGTCCTAAAGGGAGGGAGGGAGGAGGGAAGGGAGAGAGGGGAAGAAGAGGAAAAAAGAGAGAAAGTTTCTCTCTTCTATATAAGGGGACCTTTAAAAAAGGGGAGAGAGAGAGAAAAGGGAGGAAAGGAAAGGGGCAAGAGAGGAGGAAATTTTCTCCTTTTTTAAATTAAAAAAATCCCCAAACAGGGAAAAAGGGGAAATCCCTTTTTAAAAAAAAAAAAAATGAAAATTTTTAAATAAAAAATTTTAAAAATTTGGAAATTAATGTTTAAGAAAAATAATTTAATGGAAAATTTTAAAAAACCCCAAATTATAAAAGTAGGGGTGGGGTGTTTTGTGGGTTGTGGGGGAGGGGGGGAAATTGGTTGGGGGGTGGGGGTGGGGTGGTGGGGTTGGGGGGGGGGTGGAGTTGGGTGGGGGGGTAGGGTTGGGTGGTGGGGTGGGCGGTGGGTGGGGGTGGGGGGTGGGTATAGAGTGTAGAGAGTGTAGTATAGTTTTGGGGGTGGTTTGGGGGGGGTTGGATATAGAAAAGTATAGTAAAAGTAGTAGAGGAGAAAAAGGGTTGGAAAAGGAGGTTTGGGAGAAGGAATTTGGGGTTTTTTTTTAAGGTTGATATTATGGGGGGGGGTGAAATGGGTTTTTTCTAAAAAACCCGGAAAATTTTAGGGTTTGCTAGAAATTTGAAAATTTTTTTTTAAAAAATATTGGAAGAAGGGTTTTTGAATTTTTTTAAAAAAAAAAAAAATTTTTGGGCTTTTAACATGGAAAAAAAACTGAAAAAGATTGGCAAGGGAAAGCAAAAATATTTTAACAAATCTTTTTTTCAAAAAAATATCCATTTTAAAAAAATTTTTGCCCTTATTTTTTAAAATAATTTTTAAAAAAAAAAAATTTCTACCAAAAATTGGGCAAAATAAAAAAAGTGTTAAGGTATTTTTGGGGTGAAAAAAAAATATTTGGGGGAAAAATGTTTTTTTTTTCCTTTGGGGCCCCTGGGGGTTTTCGGAAGGGGTTAAAACCCCCCTTTTTTTTCGGGCAAATTTTTCACAAATTTTTCCCAAAATTTTTTTTTTTCCTATTTGGGGGGGAATCGGGGGGGGGGGTTAAAGGTCGTGCCCCCCCTAAGAGAAATTTGGGGGGAGTAGTAGTATTAGTAGTAGTAGTAGTAGTGGGGGTGGGGTGGGGTGGTGGTGGTGGTGGTGGGGGGGTTGGTGGTAGTGGTGGGGTGGGGTAGGGGGTGGTGGGGTGGTGGTGGTGGTGGTGGTAGTGGTGGTTGGTGGGTTGTAGTAGTAGTAGTAGTAGTAGTAGTAGTTTTGATGGTGGTGGTGGTGGTAGTGGTGGTGGTGGTGGTAGTAGTAGTAGTAGTAGTAGTAGTAGTAGTAGTAGTAGTAGTAGTAGTGGTAGTAGTAGTAGTAGTAGTAGTAGTAGTAGTAGTAGTAGTAGTGGTGGTGGTGGTGGTGGTGGTGGTGGTAGTAGTAGTAGTAGTAGTAGTAGTAGTAGTAGTAGTAGTAATGATTAATCTAGCAAGGCCTGTCATATTGTTATGTCTTGTAGTAAGTTTTGTCTAATTTGTGGTTTTTAAGGACTATCTGGAAGTATCATGTCATTGTGAATTGGCTGAAATAGGGACTTTTAATCATTGTAACTAAAAACTGACGCCAGATTCGTGTTCAGCATGCCCGATAACTGCTAGCAACTCATTTTCAAGCAAATCTATTTTTCAAAAAATATTGCAAATTTTGCAAGGCGTATGCCTCGATTTATTTTTTTAAATCACATTTTTTTCAATAAATAAAAAACTATGGCAGATACATGCACCATGTATATATGTAAACATGAAGTAGATCAAGGGCTATCATTTGGCGTAAAGCAAAAAATATTGATTAGTTAATAGCCGAGAAAATAGCATATTCGTACATTTATACAAAATATCCATTTTCTCGACAACCATGAGGTGTTTTGACAAGCCGATTACTGCGTCCTGTAGAACACCTCAAGATGAACCTTTGTTACTTCCATAAGTTTTCTTACGACTCAGTTTTGCGGCAAAATAACAAAAACCTGATTTTCGTCAATTTTGGAATATTTTTGTATGCCCTTGCAAAATTTGCAATATTTTTTGAAAAATAGATTTGCTTGAAAATGAGTTGCTAGCAGTTATCGGGCATGCTGAACACGAATCTGGCGTCAGTTTTCAGTTACAATGATTAAAAGTCCCTATTTCAGCCAATTCACAATGACATGATACTTCCATCCATCCTTGGGGGCATACGCCAGGGGGCGCGTCGCCTCGCCCACCCTACGACGCCACTCCCGGGGGTCACCACGCGCGAGTCCCCATGCAGGCTCCTTTCCCACACCAAGCAGTTCTCCACAGGAAGCATCAACTTGCCCCAGCCAGGAGCCTTGTGGGCGCCCCCTTGGCCTCCTCCACGCCGGATTGTCTCTTACAGATACAACCCGATGGGAAGGATCGGTTTCAGGGTAGCGTGCCACATGCCCATATAGCCCAAGTTGGCGCTGACGGACTATGCAGGTAATAGGCCTCGATTCAGTCTCACGGTGCAATCGCTGATTTGACACGTAATCATCCCGGCGATACCCCGTGATTCTGCGAAGACACTTATTACCAAAGGCATTGATTCGTCTCTTCAAGTCACTATTTAGTGTCCATGTCTCACAACCATAGAGTAAGACAGGGATCACAAGTGACTTGAAGATCCGGATCTTTGTCCTCCTGCACAGGTACCCACAACGCCAAATACTCCCGCTGAGCGAGTCCATAACACCGTGGGCTATGCCAATCCGCCGTAAGACTTCTTGACGTGACCCGCCGTCATTATGGACTGCGCTACCAAGGTATGTAAAAACTTCCAAGATCTCAATGTCCTCGCCACATGCATGAACAGACTGTACTGCTTATCTAGTAAGTCTACAAACACCTGGACCTTGGTTCTGAGCCAGGAGACCTCAAGTCCCAAAGGCTTTGCCTCCTCGTGCAGCGCCTCGAGAGCCATCACCAGGACCTCCAGCGACTCGGCAAAGATTACTGCATCATCGGCAACACCAAGATCAGTGATCTTGGTGTTGCCGAGGGATGCTCCACAATCACTTTGATCTACAACCTTGTCCAATACCCAGTCCATACAAGCGTTGAAAAGTGATGGGCAAGGACGCACCCTTGCCTCACTCTGTATTCACAGCAAACAAGCTGGATACACCTGCCCCACACTTCACAGCACTCTCAGTCCAGAATACAGACCAGTCATCAAACAATAGTCCTTGCAGGAATCCCTCGAAGTCGCAGAAGATCCCAGAGTGACTCACGATGCACTGAGTCAAATGCCTTCTTGAGATCAACATAGGCTGCAAGCATCCCCTGTCCAAAACTCACGTCGGCGTTCCACCATGACACGAAGCGCTAGGATACGGTCCGTGTGTTGACTTACCAGGCGTGAACCAGATGCTGAGGTCTCTGATGCTTCACCAGATGACTGCGAATCCGTGTCAGCAATAGATGGGCAAGCACCTTGCCTGGTACGCTGAGCAGTGTAATACCGCGGTAATTGTTGCAGTCCTGACGGTCCCCTTTCCCTTTCCAGATAGGGACGACCAGCCCCCTTTTCCAGTCTGGAGGAATGGTACCCGATTGCCACACGGCAGTCAGGACAGCATGCAACCCGCGGATCATGGCCTCACCCCCAGCCTTGAGGAGCTCCGCACTGATATTACAAACACCAGCTGCCTTTCCACCCCTCAACTTTGCTACAGCCTCTCTGACTTCGTCAAGAGAGGGTGCGCTTTCGTCAATGGGAGGATCGGCATCCACTGCCTGTAACCCAGTGGTGTGAAGCCACAAATTACATGATACTTCCAGATATTCCTTAAAAACCACAAATTAGACAAAACTTACTACAAGACATAAAAATATGACAGGCATTGAACTTATTTGATAATTATCGCATATCAGATGACGCTGGGCAGCCGCGGCGCCGCACGGGAGAGCGGGGACTCTAACCCTCTAGTAAGGCTAAGGATAAGTTAACCCCTTCACGCCCAGATCTTTCCTTGGCTATAAAAAATGGTCTGTTGTCGAGCCATAAAATAACGAAAAGTCACTGAATATACCACAGTAGTTAGTGGACAAGGCTACTAAACAGGTCATAGCTATAAAACATTGCTTATAGTCACTGAATATACCACAGTAGTTAGTGGACAAGGCTACTAAACAGGTCATAGCTATAAAACATTGCTTATAGTCACTGAATATACCACAGTAGTTAGTGGACAAGGCTACTAAACAGGTCACAGCTATAAAACATTGCTTATACTCACTACAAATCGTCTAATGGTACACAAATTACAATGGAAATTACGTTCTGGGCCTCAAGGGGTTAAATTTCTGGTCCCATTATGGAAAGTTGTGGCAGAATGTCAACAATAGGTTGTCAGTCCTGGCATCCAGTCACCCGTTGTTAAATAATCCGCAATAAAAATCTGTAAATTCCCCGAGCTCTCAAAACACAACTGACGACTACCGTAGATAACACTATAGTCGCCAGTCACTCGCCACTGCACTAATGTCGCCAGGCACAATATATTATGATTTTTAGCATCACTACAGCCTTGTATGTGCCACTGAAGACGCATGCACAGTAGTTTATATTATGAAAAACACAACTGACGACCAGCAGGCGACGCACCACGGCTCGGCGACGTCACACGAGTGAGCCTCCCAGCCCGGCCTGATACAGATACACGGAGACTCAGAAATAAATATAGTACTTGAAGAATTTTGAGTGTTTCTGATATATTTTTTTTGCGGTATGGCATATACTTGCATCCTGTGTGGGTGCAGCAATAAAGCTGTGCCTTGGCAGAGAGCTTAGCACCCATTTCCAACCTATAGGGCCATGATATGTGTGTGCAGCGCCGGGGAGTGGCGGGGGAGAGGCGCGGTGTGTGAAGCAGATTGTCTCACCGTCGCTGCACACACACACAGAGAGAGAGAGAGAGAGAGAGAGAGAGAGAGAGAGAGAGAGAGAGAGA